>JAOTAY010020854.1:0-11693 GCA_025629805.1 Erythroxylum baracoense | reverse complement strand
ACTTTGTAACTATTCCTAAGTATGTTTTCATGAAAAGTCAGGCTATTACAAGTTCAGTAGGGTTTTATTAGAAAACACTTTATTTATTTATTTATTGAACTTGGACTTAGTCTTTTTACATGGAGGCAAACATTAGTAATGAATGTCAATCCGATTACTTGACTAAATCATGTTCTTATTAAGCTACTTGGTTGGAACGTCATTATAGCTTTTTGACACGGAGGCACACATTTACGATTGTGTGTCGATCTGGTTACTCATCTATATCACGTTCTTAACTGGCTACTAGCTCTATTCATAATCTGAAGGTCAGCGAAATAGTTATTTATTTAACATTTTTTATTGCCTACCTTGTCGTTTTTGCTACTCGTTTCCATGAAAAATACTAGTAAAGTTAATTAAGTTAAAAGGCCTCAAATTATGAATAAATGTGACAGTTTAAAAAGTGAAAACTCACACTAAATCCTAATTAAGTTATATATTTATCCAAAAACCCCGATTCACTAATTTTAAGAGCTAATGATTCTTCACAACCTAATAGATTATGTTTAAAATTAATTCAATTTCAATACATCTAAGCCATCAACACATTCAAATAATTCACAAATGTAACCTAACAACTATCATATGGACAATCACATACAAAGTAAAACACATAACCCTCCTCACATTTGAACAACACATTGTCCTCAATATGAGAAAGGAATAAGCAAGCACATAAAGGAAAAGAAGAAACATAAATTAAAGTAAACAGAAATAAATAAAAATAGAAATAAAGATGAAGACTAATTTGAAAAAGAAAATTGGGTTGGACAAAATCTCATAGAGGTGGAGGCAGGGATGGTGTTAGAGGCAGTAATTGAATGCCCTAAGACTCAAAATATCAATGGATCTGACGGATATCCTAGCTCTGGAGTCGTTGTGTTCGGGCCATCTCCTTCATCATTCTGGTGTGCTCTACAAGTGTATCAGTAACTATCTTGTTGTTTACAAAGATTGCCTCCATGACTTTCTTCCAGCTTGGTTCTTCTTCTTCCTTTTCAGACTCTTCACTAGTCAAGTCCTCTTTTGCCTTCTGAGGTAGAGTTGAACTCAAATTTGCCTGACTAGCCCTAATCTTAACATGTGTCTTTTGGCCAATATCCCTAAGTCCTATGTTATGGGAATAAAGTATTTTAGCCCGCCATAAATGGTGATGGTTTAGGAAGTCAGGAGGTGGACAGTTAACCCACTACGATCCACGTCATAATATTCAACAATGGCAGAAACTAAGTACCCCATACTTAAATTATTACTTCTCTTGCACGGAGTCGCACCAATAACATTTAGCACATGTGTGGATATTCACACTAGAATGTTGTGGTCCATGCATCACAACATAAAGAGTTCCTTTGTGGAACACTTGTTGGTTTCTGATTTATCAAAACCAACTAGCATATGAATTCGTGCAGTAACAAGTGTTTGTCGGTCTTTATTATGTTGTTGTGGGCATTTTGGCTTCAAATTTCTCCATCCCAATGAGATGGTTTCAATATCGAGAAGGATAAAAATCATCATGCTGATCGATAATGGAGGATTCGAGGAATCCACACATATTGCACATGATTTTTATGTTTAATTCATAAGCTCTTCCTCTTAACCTAAACCACATTTCCTTGGGGTTCCTAGGGTCATAGTACAAGGAAGTGAAAATTTCCAAAGTGATCTCCTGGTAGACAGGAAATTGGAAACATAGAAATTTGGCCCATTGGGTTCTTTCAACTAAGTTTTCTACCCTCTTGTGCAATTCTAACCTGTCAAGCGCTTCAAAATCAAAATATTTAAGAACTAATATTTATTTAGCATTTAAGGATAGGAAACAAATACCTTCCTCCTCTGTGTAGATTGGGAAGGGTGCTCTGAAGTCTGCTGCCCTATTTCTTCCCTCTCATCCCATAACTTGATTTCGTCCCAATAATTACTCCCATCTGGCTGATTGCTTAATGTGCAGCATATTTTCTTGTGAATAGGTAGAGTTTTGTAGAAATTTATAATTTTGAAATTTTTATAGAGAGATGTGAGAGTGTTTGTAAGCTTAAAATTTAGAGAGATAAAGTGAAAGTGAAAGTGAATGAAAAAGTGAAGTTATAAATGAATTTATAGGTGGTTGTAGGGTAAAATGGTAAAAAAATTCTTTAAAAATGCATGTTCCCTTTTCTGCCCAGTCGCAGGCCACGAACGTGACCTGCAGTTTCCACTGATTATTAATTCTTTTCTTTTGTGCTTTTCACATTCTTTTTGAATTAACTTCTTAATTATTTTGTGGCCGTTTTTACCTCTCTTTTACATACTTGATCAATCATACACTTTATCTCAAAATCTTATTCCTTCTTAATTTTATTCAAAAACAAAATAATTATAACTACGAAATTCAAACGTTCTAATAAAAAAAATCAAAGGTAATAAATTTCATGGGTTGGCTTCCATGCAGTGTTTCTTTTAATGTCGGTAGCTTGACGCTCTTTTTAGCTCACGATGGTTCAAATGAATGGTGCAATGGTAGCATAGTTACTGATCTCACAATTTATACCTGAGTTACCATGCTATAATTTCCACCTTCCTTGTAATTCTCCTTTCCTATCCTTTTTCTATGCAATCTCTTCTTTTTGAATGCATTCCTAAGGTCCTCGATATCTTCCCATTCTCCTTAACGTCCGGATTCCTTGATATCTGTTAGGGGTAAAGGAGAACTGTAGCCTTTCTTTGACACTTAGAAGGTTATTTGCTCTTTTCCTATCCTCAAAGTTAGTTCACACCCTATTAACGTCATTGATTAGATAAGTAGTGGCCAGAACAGACGTCCAAGAACCATAGGGTCTCCACATCTTCTCTAATGTCTAATATATAGAAGTCTATAGGAAAGATAAATTTATTAACTTTTACGTGCACATCCTTAATAATCCACTTTAGTTGATGAATTATTCAGTCAGCTGTCTTTACCA
The DNA here is from genome assembly GCA_025629805.1 of Erythroxylum baracoense. Lineage (NCBI taxonomy): Eukaryota > Viridiplantae > Streptophyta > Magnoliopsida > Malpighiales > Erythroxylaceae > Erythroxylum > Erythroxylum baracoense. The sequence goes on along the minus strand of JAOTAY010020854.1, from coordinate 8,712 downwards.
ATATCTTTGTGGGTAATAACTCTCTTAACCCTAACTTCTAACTAAAGGTGTAGGGCATTATGTTAATACTAGCTCCCAAATCAGCGAATTGTCTGTCTATAATGACTCCATTGATACTGCAAGGAATATAACCCTAGGTCCTTTTTCTTCTGCCCTATGTTAGGGTGTTCCTCTAATATTCGATCCTTAACCTTCTTCTTAATAGATTCCTTTAGTGTGAGCTTCATTTGTAGTTGTTCGGTTACTTCCTCAACCTTGTTTGATTCCATCTCCTTTAAATTCCTCGCTGCCTTACTTGTAATTGTCTTCTGTTGAGCAAAGATAGGGTATGGGATTCCAGGTCAAGTTTCCTTAATTGGCTCAATTACGGGCTCACTTGGAAGGAATTCCTTACTTACTTGGCCTTCTCCTTTATCTCCTTCTTCCTTCACCTGTTCAGGTTCCTTATTTTGGGTTTGACTGATAGCCATAATTTGTTCTTTCATATTAGACTAGGTATTGCTTGGAAGGGTTCCTGCATTTCGAGTAGACATTGCCTCCACTAGTTGGCCTACTTAAACTTCCAGATTGTGTATTGACAAGGCATGGTTATTCGTTACTTGTTCAAATTTTCTTTCGAACCTCCTATGTGCGTCCTCCATGCCTTCAATTTTATCCAAAATCTTGTCCAACTTAGTTTCCATCGAGCTTGATTTATTTTTTTGGAAGCCTGATTGTCCTTGAGGCCTGAACTATCCTCCAATATTGTTCGTCCAAGAGAAGTTAGGGTGATTCTTCCACCTAGGGTTATAGGTGTTGGAATAGGGATTGTTCCCCCTTCTTTGTCCATATTGCGCTCCCATATAATTTACTTACTGCGGATAGCTTTCCTTCATCAAATAACAGTCCACGGTATCATAGTTTATCTATCCATAGAGCTCACACTTAAGTTGTACGACCTTCATGAGAGCTAAAGATGAAGCCTTCATGCTATTGAGCTATTGTGTCAGGTTGTCGATCTTCGCTTGCATTTTTGTCATCTGATTGACCGCCATAATTCCTTTTCACTCTCTGAAGTTAGCAGGTTGCCTACTCCACTCGTTCATCCGTAAGCAGCTATTGCTCGCCATCTCCTTTATTAACTCTTTTGCTTCATCAACTGTCTTCCTCATCAATGATCCTCCTAAAGCTACATCAATTGTGCCTTTCGTCGGTGAGTTTACTCCATTGTAAAATATTTGCAATAGGAATTCCTTGGGTAAGTTATGGTCTAGTCACTTCCATTGCAAATACTTGTATCTCTCCTATGCTTCATAGATCGATTCCCTATCACCTTGTTGGAAATTGGTAATTTCCTTGATGATCTTTGTGGTCTTGGTCAGAGGGCAATACTTATCTAAGAAGGCATGAATTAGCTAATCCCACGTCGTAATATTGGCTAGGTTCAAAGAATGATACCAAACCTTTTCTCTGTCTCTAATGGTAAAGGGGAACAGCAGAATTCTGACTACATCTTATGATATTTGGTGATACCGAAAAGTGTCACAGATTTTAAGGAAGTTTATTATATGTGCATTTGGATCTTCATTTGCTAAGTCATAAAACTGTCATTCTGCTGAAGCATATTTAAAAATGATGGTTTAATCTCAAAGGAAGTTGCTTGAACTGGTGGCCTAATTACTCCTTGGTTAGCCGCATTGAACCCTGGCCTCATGAAGTCCATTAGGGTCCATTGTTGATATCCTTGGTTCGCTCTGTGGTCCATGTTCTGTTGAAATTCCTGGTCTATTGTTGACTTCACGATTTCCTCTTCTTCTTCACATTGATCTTTCCTAATGGTCCGTTCTATTCGAGTGATATCTAGGTCTAAAGTTTTAGCTGCACAACTCGACCCTCTCGTGACTCTTATGTTTATGTAAGAGCAAAATTTTTGAAATAATAAAGAAAGAACAAAAACAAAAATTAAAAACTAAACTAAATGCCTTAAATTATAGAACTAAACTAATCGTCTCCCTAGCAACGACGTTAAAACTTGATCGCAGGTTTTTGATATGAAAAAGCTTTAATAATTAACCTCGATATTATACAAGTGCATGGGTCGTTCACATAGTACCTAAGGTGTTAATCCCACAAGGACGGTTAATCTAATCCTAAAATCTAAGGCCGAAATAATTTGCAATAAATCAAAAGAACAAAACTAAACAAGAAAATATTTTAATCACGCAATTAATTCCAATAATCAAATTCGAAAATAATAAGATAGCAGATGCAACACCCAATCACAAAATAACCTAAAAACTACCAAGTGAGAGAAAGGAGATTTTTATCTGACTTTAATGACAACCTAATTTATTCAATTTATTGAATTATCGTTTCTAGATAGTCCTAGGGTTGATTACTCTCTCTCGAGTTATAATCATTAACCCTAATTATATTATGGGAATTGCAACCTCTCGATTCACAATTTATCAAAAACCTAAATTAGGTCTGAAATTGTCTAATAAACTACCGAAAACTATGCAAGATCTCTCTTTACACAAATTTATCAGTTTTTTGATTAAATTACCTAACTCTTGTTAGCCCAATTTAATGATTTTTTACTCAGTTCTCCCTCTCAATTTGTTACCAAATTATGCAAGTTTCACAAGAAATTCAATAAAAACGCAATCAATCAAATTTCATTAATATCAAAGACAAAATATCCAAATCCTCAACACTCAATGAATCTACCATCTATGGCTATCTCAAATTCTATACAATCATAAAGATTGAAATAAAACCAGAAATAGACTCAGATGGATGATGGAGGTAGCAATGGCAGGAAACCTCTTGTTTCGGGAAGTACTTCATGTAAGCTTCTTCTCCACATCTCTCTTCCTTTGTTTCTTCCTCAATCTCTCGATAAAGCTCTTTAAGGTTTCAGGATTCTGGCAGATGCAAAAGCTCTCTCCATTGTGTTCTTCATGTTCTTTAAATACTTTTTCTGTCTTGAGCCGCCCTAGGGTTTTTCTAGGGTCGAAACAATCCGAAAATCCTCAAAACTTGATGTTTTCCCCTATTTGCTCATCTGTCACGATCGTGGCCAACATCAAACCTTTCTGTCACGATAGTGGCCCAAATGCCACGATTGTGGGCTATAGTAGAGTCTTCTGTCACGATCATGTCCCTTAGGCCACGATCGTGAGCTGGCTCACATGTTTCTGTCACAATTGTGGCCTATTATGCTATGATCATGGGCCGTGGTTTTGGTCAGAAAGTCTCCGAAACTTCTCTGTTCTTTGACGTTGACCCTGAAACACTGACAAATACATCAAGGTACCTCAAAAACATAATATTTAAACTCAAAGACACTAACCCATAAAACTAACACAATTCTAACCTAAACACATACTAAACACTCAAATTAACACTTAATAAATAACAAATTAAACCTTAAAACATGATCCAATTCACACCTATCACTTGTCATCAAGTAATTAACAACATAATACCCTAACTAACTAAATACTCATAACTTAAATAAGAAAATTCAACTTTTAGAAGTATATAATGAAATTTAGAATATTCTATAGGCATTTAAACTATTAAATGTCCCTAATAGATGAGTTATAATCTCATAAGCTAAAATGATACCTATAAACATCATTATGAACTCATCAGTTAGCTTCGTAGTTAATAACACAATATATACAAACTCAAGTCTCAATTGAATTTAAAAAACTTAAATATATGATATTTCTAAAATAAATCACTATATAAATAAAATAGTAGAAACACTATTTTACCTCCATTAAGTGCAAATACTCTAATTTGATAATTTTCTCATAAGGTATCGCTCATTCTTAAACTTACCATAGGCTTAAAGATCATACATATCTTTTTCTAAAATAAATATATATTGATATAAGAAAAAATCAAAAGGACTTTAAATAGGGATGTGAAAGAGCAACACCAAGTTTTTCACTTGAGGAGATCCACCTCCTCATATTTTGTAAAACTCCTCCTCTTCCTTCCATTTTTTAAGTGTAAGAATCCATTTCAATTTATTTTCAAAAAAATTATCTTTTTTTATACATATTATTTACATATTTTACAAAACAATTCCCTCTTTTTCAATTGGAACAAATTTCCCCTTTTTCTCATTGTCTTTGTCATACAAATTGCCATCTCCCTCATACTTGTTTCTTTGCATACTATATTCAATAACTACATTAAATCACAAGCAATAGTTTACAAATCATGAATTAAAGAGTATTTATTTAATTTTATTTTAGGCTTAAGGTTCTTTAGAAATTTTTACAACGAAAAAGGCTAAATTTTCAATTTAGGCTCAATGAGGCTCACTAATTAATTAGTGTATAAAAGGTAGGTAATTTGTCCTAAGATAAATCCTAAGTACCTTTATCATTTTAATGCTTATATATGTTTTACATGTAATCTTAAAAAGAAGAATTTAAGTTCTATAAATCTAAACTTAAAGAAGATATCCACATGAGAAAGAAAAATTTTGTACAAAGTTTCAATTCTTTATGGGATCACTTAAGTTAAATTAAATCATAACCCCTTAACAAATTCAATTTCATAGCATTAACAAAGTCAAGATTTTTGTAATATTCACCTAATCATATTATGTATCTAATTTTTAACAATCAATCTCAGCTAAGAATCATGCATAAACGCATGCTATCAATGTAAAGTAACCAATGATTTCCTAAGTGAAATGCGCTTGTTAAGGTAAAGGAAAGGCACAGAACGCGTGAGTGTGCGTAGTGATAAAGTTGCTTAACGGTGAGTGCATTTTAAATGTATTTTATGAAAATGATTTCTATTCTAGAAGTGAATATGGATTATGAGTTTTATGTGAATGATGCATTATAAGTGAATATTGCGAGTACAATTTTATGCTTTTAGCAATATATAAATTGAAGTTTGAAAGTTAAATCTTATATGATTTGAGTTTATATTGAGATGATGTTAAATTGGTTGATAAAAAGGAAATGGTTTTTAGCCTATGGTATACCGATACGTTATATATATATTAATATACTGGTGTCTAATGGTTAATCTAGTATAGGTAAGCGATATAGAACTAGCTCTGTAACTAGTGATATATAGCGGTTAACCTAGTATGGGTAAGCAATGTAGGACCAGCTTCGTAACTAGTGGTTGATCAGTTGCAAGCAAGCAATGCAGAACCAACTCCGTAGCTACTGATGTATAATGGTTATCCTAGTGTAGGTAAGTGATGTAGAACCAGCTTTGTCACTAGCGATTAACCAGTCATGGGTAAGCGATGAAGAACCAACTCTATGACTTTATACTTGAGGGTGCCATATGGCAAAGAAGTTAGTGATAGGTTATGTTATGTAAGAAATTTATGACATTTTTAATGTTGTCACTATTTATTTGAAAAGTGATTTGAAAAACTTGACTTCGGGAAGAGTATATGTTTTATATTAAATACTGAATTATGCAAATTGAGATGAATTTGTTTTAGGGAGATTTAAATAGTTAAATATGATTTGAATAGAAATTCTAGCACTCACTACTCATTTAGCTCACACTCTCTTTTTTGGTTTTAAATGAAACCTCTCAGATGCATGCTTAGGGGCTTCAGTAGTAGGGATTCCACCTCACGACTAGTCAACTTCATTACGTGCTGCTGTGTAGGAACATTTGCATTTTCATGAAAATGTTTTGGACTATAATTTGTGTAAAGAACGCATGTATATGAATGTTTTAAAGTTAAATTCATGAATATGTTTGAGTTTTATTTTTAAGATTATTGAAGTGATTATTGAGATTGCTTGTGAATGGACTTAAAGTCTAAAATTTGTAATGGGGATTTTGAGATGATTATAGAAGTGTTTTGCACTTTTATGGGGATATCTTTTTATGATACATTAAAGTTTTTCGATTAAAAAGGCAATAGGCTTAACTCCACGAGAACTTTTTAACTGGATCAGATAACAACTAGAGGGCCACCATAGGGTGCCAAGCAGGCTATCTAGTCATTTCATTTCAGGATAGGAGTCTGTCAATTATAGCCACTAAACATATTGGAAGGATAGGGCACAATATTCTCAGGGGGATTATGGTATGCTATCACTTACGATAGCTTTGTAAACTTAGAACGAGAGGTATGGTGACATGTATTTAGAAGCTCAATAGACATTTATTATGTGTTATGATGTTTATGGGGTTATCCATCCCATTCATATATGTCAGGCACTAGACTATATATGGGGGCATTCAATTTGTGTGGAGATTTGGCTTCAAGAAATCCCATATAAAAATACTTATAATCTAGAGTGGAGAAGTTATTATGAATTTGCATGGCATGATTACACTTCATTTAGATTTTTGCAATAACAAAAACAAGTGGAGAATCAACATCTTGAGGATTTCCTTCATTTGTTGCTTTAATCGAGGTTGCTGTTTATAAAAATAAAAAGATATGTGTTTTATTTGGATACTCTAAACTAGAGAACATGTGAATACCATAACATTATAGAGGGGACAAGAACTAGAGGTTAAAGAAAAGGAGGAAGCTACTGTTTAAAAAGAGAAGGAAGAGGAAAGGGAGACAAAAAGGAGGAGCCAAACAGAGAGGGTAACTTTTCAAAATTTATACCAATTAACTCTAAAATGTTATTTTTATTGATGTGATTAATAGATAGACATCTATATAATATTTAGTAGATATGCTACACTAGAAAAATAACCTTTTAACATGATTTATACAAAATTTAAAATTTTAAGTATTAAATTAAGGATTCAAAATATTTGATATTAAATTTAAAAAAATTTTAAATTTAGATACTGATAAATATATTATCATTATCCTCTTAAGTGAACACTGCTCCATTAATAAAATATAAAACCTACCACCCAAAATGAATGATGCCTTAGCCACAAGGTGTTTAAACATACATAATTTTCTTCATCTCTATCATTTTATTGTGATGGCTAAGTCTCACAGTCCAACAATCAACATCTTTTTACTCCAAGTTTCTCTTTATGGCCCCAACCCATCATTATTAATTAACCTTAAGAAACCCTTTTATTGTCCACTTTAATAAAGCTAGATTCATTAATTGTTGGTAGTTTTTTAATTTCATTGTCTCAAACCTCTTACACCTTCAATAAGCTTAGTAGAATTGCTTTTTATAAGCACACTATAAGAGATTATTGTGATACATACTATAAAATTTATTAAGAGATCAAAATTTTTTGTGTTTTCATAATGAAATTCAAATTAATAGAGTCAAAAGCCTTACGAAAAGTAATCTTATTTGGAAAATTCTTGTTAAAGTTTCATTATAGTTATTAAATAAATATTTAGTAAGCAATAAGTTTTCTTCAATTTGTCTTCATTTAATGAAGGCCCATTGTGAAGGACTAATGTATTTATCCAAAATGATCTTGATTTTAGTAGTAAAGAATTTGGATATGATCTTATAAATAGGAACTTTAAGGATGAGATTATCAAATGTCTAATCAAGTTCCCTTAACAATTTTCCATGACTAAAAAGCCCCTAGATTTGTTATAGTGATCATGAACTTAATATGATTATAAGATTTTTGAAAGAATAAGGCACTTAAATAATCAAAACTAATGGTTTTGTTAGAATTTTAGTCCAAAAGTGCTACCTACTATCAATAACATTAAAAGGACTAAGTAAGAGATTAGCTTCTTAATCAATAATTTGTTCATGAATAAATGATTAAAGAACTTACACTAATGAAGTATAATTAGTATAAGTGTTAAAAGTGTTTGAGAAGTAGGAGAAATTCTCCAATAACAAGTTATTTTGTGATTCAATTACATGACCATTCTCCTTCTTTAATGAGGCAACTTTATTATAATTCCTCTTTAAAAGTATAGATTTATAAAAGAAGTTATTATTTCTATCTCCTTCCTTAAGCAACTGAATCCATAATCTTTGTTTTAGCAGGGAGATTTTAGCTTCTATAGCCTAATTTTAGTTAATAAGAGTAATTTTTTCTTCTTCTTATTTACCTAAATCAAAGGGGGAATGGTAGAGATAGGTTTGTTCTCTAACTAGCTTCTCCTGATTATCATTGATAGCTTGAAAAGTGTTGTTGTACTTCCTACTATTGAGAAGCTTAAACTCTTTATTTACCTTTTATAGTTTTCTCATACATGTAAATTTTTTTCGCATTGGGATTCATAACTTGGGACCTTATGGATTGGTTATTCCAAGTTCTCTATATTTACTAAATGATTGTTAAATTTAAAAGGGCTTTTCCTTTTAGAATTGGTGATATGATTTTGCACCATAATGGACGTACAGTTTAAGAATAAATGGTTGCTAAATCAAGCCTTACTTTCTAGCAAATTGGTAAACCATTATGTGTTAACCAACGCTTTATCAAGCTTTTTCCTTGATAGTCATCCCTATTTTTATTTTTATTTCAAATATAAAATGTCCTTCCATTTTTAAGTTAGCGCCTATTTGGATTAGCTTTTGTTAATAGAGCTTTTATCAATAGAGCTTTTCTGAGAAGAGCTTTTCTATAAAGCTAGTTAACTATTTGGCTATCATTTAAAAAAGAGCTTTTTTGAAAGATCTTTATACAATAGACTGTTTGGCAATATAAAAATAAAAAGCACTTTTAATTTTAACTATATTTTTATTTTGTAATAAAAATTATTTATGCATATAAATATTATTTAAAATATATTAAACAATATGCAAAGCACAATAT
>JAOTAY010020853.1:0-11696 GCA_025629805.1 Erythroxylum baracoense | reverse complement strand
AAGGTGGGAATAAACATAACATAAAATAACATGAAAACATAAGAACAACATAAAGACAAAATTGAAAATAGAAAGGGCTAGAACATAAATCTGCCAAGATGATTGAGGTGGCAATGGTGTCAGAGGTAGAAGTTGAACATTTGAGCCTGCTTTCCTATCTTATACTTGATTCAAAGACAGAAAGAGAGTTGATAATCGTCGACCATTCCAAATCATGAAAACTTATTTTTTCGAATTTAAAACAAATCTAATTACTAAACGTGTTAATTTATGGTCATTAGCTTGACCGTGCATCATTGGAAACTCAGTCGAGATCAATTATAAGTAGCTTGCTTTCACTCGTATTTCCTAAATTCAACTTCGTAGCTTGTAAATAAAAAAAGCTACAAATTGCAAGATGATAAGAAGGACAATATTGATGAAGTTGAGAAAACTAATTAAATTCAGTAATGTCCTTTTCACTAATAAACTGTCTATAAAATATGGAATAACGAAACTCCCTGAATATTCTAATGAATCTAGCAGTTTGTCTTATAAAAGGGTGAGTTATTAGTATTCTGCCTCAGTAACCCTCATCTCCTCTTTAGCCTTCACCTCATGAATAAAGACTTTTATATCTTTTTTAACTTTTATCTCCATTGTCATCTATTCTTCTTCTTCTTGTTTTTTTTTAAAAAATATTCAAACACATCAATTTTCACAAATGGTATGCTTAATGAGTAAGGTGGAGGAGGAACGTAGGGAGGGTCCTCATTCTTTTCTTCATCCTTTTTGTCCTTCTCTTGGTCTTCTACAGAGTGGGTTTCAACTGTTCTATCCGTTGGTTCTCCCAATTCTTTCCCACTCCTAAATGTGTTAATTTTACATTGCTCTTTTGAATTTACTTTCATATTGCACAGACAATTTTTCACACTTTGCTTACAAAATTATGTGCAAAGCTGGCCCATTTGAACCTTTAGGTTGTGAATAGAAGATACTTGATCTTTTATTACTTGCTCAAACGTCTCTTCTCTTCTAGGCATCTTCCATATTCATGAGCTTATCCATGATCTGATCCAATTTAAAATCCCATGAACTGGACTCATCTGGCTAAAATCTTGATAGGTCTTGATGTCCTAAGTGAGTCCTTACATTGTTAGACCAACAGAAATCTGGGTGGTTCTGCCACCCTAGGTTGTATATATTCCAATAAGGATGACGATTTTCCCAATCGAATTGTGCCTCATTGAAGTCCACAAGAGTCCTTTGCTCCTTATAGTTTATGTCCTCCATCATTGCCCTTTCCCTCTTATTAGAATTTAATTTATCAGATTCCTCATTGTCTCCTTGTGATGTTTGAATTGATGTGTCGTCTACCTTGAGCCCAAACTTCTATCTATTTTTTCCCTAATCCTTAGACTAAAAGAATTAGACTAATCCTACACCTCCCTAGCATAGTGTCAAAAACTTGTTCATAAGATTTGTGATAAGTGAGAATCGCATCATGTTTTAGGGCTTAGTTTGATATGTATTTAAGTGTTAACTTAATCGTTTAGTATATGTTTAGGTTATAATTGTGTTAGTATGTTAATTAATTCTGTTTAGTGTTTTTATGGGTCAGTCAAGTCTTTGAGTTTAATTATTATGTCTTTGAAGTACCTTGATATGTTTATTAGTATTTTAGGGTCAACATCAAAGAATGGAGAAGTTTCAGAGACACTCGGGCCGAAACAATGGCCTACGATCATGGCACAACAGGCTATGATCGTGACAGAAACACTGGAGTCAGCCTATGATCGTGGCCCATATACCATGATTGTGACAGAAGCCCAGGACACAGTCCACGATTGTGGCCTGCTTGCCATGATCATGATAGAAGGCTCAGATGTGGCCCACAATTGTGACTTGCAGGGCCACGATCGTGGCCTGCGTAGGGCAGACGCGCAGACAGTCAGAAAGGTCAAATTTTAAGGGAGATTTTGAACCTTTCAGACTCCGAAAAAACCCTAGGGCTACTCAGAACACAAAAGGTATATAAAGAATAATACAAAAAAGAGGAGCTGCTTTTACATCAGCCATTTTGGAGAGAAACCTTAGAGAGAATTGTTAAGAGATTGAGAAAGAGAAGAAGGAAGAGAGAAGTGGAGAAGAAGCTGACATCGACGTATTTCCCGAATTTGGAGTTTCCTGATGTCACCTCCCATCTCTATTTAGAATCGTATTTCCTGTTATTTTCCATTTTTATTATTGTATTGAATTGGGAATAGCAGTTTGAAGATAGGATTGTGAATGTTGAGATATTCTATACTTACCTTCGGGTTTTTCTTAATCTTTGATTTAATACAATTTTATTGTTTATGTTTATTGGATTTATTGTCATTGATTCCTATGATTGCATAATTTGATAATAGACTGCGAGAGTGAATCGAATGAAAAATAATTAATTAGGCTAACGAGAGTTAGGTGATTTAATAAAAACGAGAAATTCATCAAATCGGTAATTGTGTGAAGAGAGATCTCATATAGGTTCCCGATAGTTTATTGGACAACTTCATATCTAATTAGGTTTTGGATAGATTGATAATTGAGATATTGCAATTTTTCATAATTTGATTAGGGTTTAAAATTTATGGTTAATGGTTATAACTCGAGAGAGAGTAATCAACCCTAGGATCGTCTAGGACTAATAATCCAATAATTCATAATCAATTAGGTTAGCGTTAAAGATAGGTAAAATTCCTCTTTCTCTCAATTGATAGTTCCTTTAAATTGATTATTGAGAGTGGTTGCAACTGCTACTTGTTAATATTTTCATAATTAATTATTGGAATTGAGTTGCATGATTGAATTAAATTCTTGCCCTAGTTTTGTTACATTTTGAATTATTGCGAATTATTTTGGCCTTAGATTTTAGGATTAGATTATCCCTCCTCGTGGGATCGACACCTTAGGTACTAAAAAAATGACCTATACGCTTGCAAATTATCGAGGATAAACATTAAAACTTACACATGTCGAATAACTTGCAAGCTTACAATTTATAGCCTTTAAATACCGAAAATGCACAGGTCATAATTTGTAGTAAGTGACGGGTCGATCCCATGAGGAGGGTGAAATAATCTAATCCTGTCTTAACGAAGGCTTAAAAAATTAATAAAATGAAAATAAAAATTGCAACAAAAAGTAAATACGAGAATTTGATTTCAAGAAATTAATTCAAAAATTTAACACAAAAAGAAATTAAAATTGAGCAACACAAAAAATCACAATGGAAATTAATCAAGAGAAATTACCAAGTTATGAGAAGGGGGATTTGCTCTATCATTAATGCTAACCTAGCCATTTATGTGTTAACGGGGTATCGGTTCTAAACTATCGTAGAGTTGATTATTCTCTCTCGAGTTATAACCATTAATAAATCATAAACTCTAACTGAATTATGGAAATTACAATCTCTCAATTAACAAATGACTCACAACCCTAATTAGATCTTAAGCCCTCTAATAAACTACTGAGTCTCACACGGGATCTCTCTTCACACAATAACCGATATGATTAATCACGTGGTCTATTAGATCACCTAACTCTTATTAACCCAATCCAATCATTTTTATCCAGTTCACCTTCTCGGTTTATTACTGAAATATGTAAGTATCATAATTAATCACAACACCCAATCAATAAAACACAAAAGTAACTACATTAACATTAAATCAAGGTAAAATCCTGAAGGAAGAGTTAGATCATCATCAACAATCCAAAATCCATCATCATACAATCTATTTCAATCTTATACATTGAGTGAACAAAAATGAAAATGAAAAGGAGAAAGAATATGGATCAGATAATTTGGAAGGTAGCAGCGTCGAAAGAACCAATTATCCAAGAAGTCAATAGCATCAGAAGACCCACTTCTTCTCCTCTTCTTCCTCTTCCTATTGCTCTTCTCTCTTCTTTCTCTCTCTTTTAGGCTTTTTCCAAAAGTGGCAGAAGTGAAGCTCCCTTAGGGTTACATCCTAATGCCTTTTCTACGCTTTCTATTTAGGGCAACTTTAGGGCTTATTTTTAGGTTCGAAAGGTCTAAAAAATCCTTCAAAAACTCAAGTTAGGATGTCTGTCCACATTTTTGTCATGCAAGTCGTGATCGTTGCCCAAAGTTTATATGCCACGATCGTGGCAGCTCCTGGTTAGTTCTACCATACCTCGATTGTGGCCCTGGTTCCGACTCTGGCCTTTCTCCAAATCTTCTCTGATCTTCTATATTTGTCCTGAAACACTATCAACCACATCAAGGTATCTCAAAAACATAAAATTGAAGCTCAAATTGGTGTTCTAACCCATAAAACACTTAAAATACAAATATTTAACTAACTAACACAATTCTAACTTAAACATGCATTAAATAATCAAATTAACAATTAAACACACACCAAACTACCCACTAAAATATAGTGCAATCAACATCTATCAACATCCCTACACTTAAACTTTTACTTGTCCTCAAGCAAAAACAAAACAAAAAACACAAAACATGCATATGCAATAATGAGACAATGATTTCAACTTCAGGAAAGAAATTTAACTATAAACACAATCCTTTAAGTTGTTCTAACTTATTAACTTGCAAAATCTGTGTCTAAGTACTCTAGACTAAATATACTTATTAATCAAGACCTAAATGTTAAGTTTATTCACCCTTATCACTTGCACACACATATTGATAATTATTCAATCAATAAAAAATGTAATATTCCTATGTATGTTTTCATGAAAATTTAAGTTGTTCATAAAGATCGGTAGATTTTATTTGATAAAACACTATTTTTGTTGATTTTGATTGACATGAATCTAGTCTTTTATGCGAAGGCAAACATTTGTGATGAATGCCGATTCAGTTACTCAACTAGGTCATATTTTTATTAAGCGACTTGGTGGAATGTCATTATAGTCTTTTGACGTAAAGCCACACATTTGTGATGTGCGTGGATCTGGTTACTTAGCTACATCACATTCTCAATTGATTGCTAGCTCTATTCGTAACCCAAAGGCCAGCGAAATAGTTAATTGCTTATGATTTACACACACGCTTTTATATATATATATTACTTACCTCTTTTCTTTAGCTAATAATTCTCATAAAAAGGTATAAATGATGTTACTTATTTGATTGGCCTAAAATTATAAATGAATGTGACAAATTCATAGGGTGAATAAACTAACATCATATCCTAATTAACATGTATATTTAACTAAAGTATCCTAGGTCACTAATTTCACAAGCTAATTTCTACGAACTTTATGCTAAACTACACCAGGTAAATTTGTTTTCTCTCATTAAATGCTAAACCGCATTAGAGAATACACGTATTAGACTAAACACTTATACGCCCTATGTCATATCAAAACCATAGATTTACATGTATATTTGTATGTGTCCTAATTACATAGGCTTAAGATCAATCTGTATATATATATATATTCCCAATGACTTTTAAAATGCTTAAAATCGATACAAATCTTAAGACTTTCACCTGTATTACGAAAATATATAACATGTATGATTGAAAGAAAAATGATGACCATTTGTATTGATAAAACACATTGTAATAACACATTAAAAAAACCAAGCAAATGTTTAAGGAGCAAACACGGTGATTCCTAACTAAGAATGTCTAAGGACTTCAATACACCCATATTGTATACATGTCTCTCAAAAAAATGTGGGCGAATTCCTTTAGTTAGAGGTTCAGCAAGCATATCCTCAATCCTTAAATGCTCCATTTCATTATCACCTTTTTGTATCAATTTCTTGATGGTCAAATACTTGAACTCTAAATGCTTAGATCTTATGATGTTTTTATTGCTATTATTAAACAATACTACAGAAAGATTATTACAATATAACTAAATGGTTCTAGTCACTAAATTAACCACAGATAACTCAGAAATCAAGTTCCTGAGTTAAACCACCAATGTAGCAGCTTCGTAGCATGCCACAAACTCTGCATGTATAGTTGAGGAAGTCATTAGTGTCTACTTAACACTCTTTCATAATACCATACCATCTGCTAATATAAAGATATATCCTGAAGTGGACTTTCTATCATCTGGATACATAGCAAAATCCAACTCTGTATACCCTATAAACTTTAGATTGTTTCTTCTAAATGTCTATAAATAATCCTTACTTCCCTTTAAATATCTCAACACTCGTTTAACTGCATTCCAGTGTTCGATTCTTAGGTTAGCCAGATATTTACTCAGCAGTCCAACAATAAATATAGTGTTTAGTCTAGTGTACACCTGGGCATACATCAAGCTACCAATCGCACCAAAATAAGGAACATTCTTTATAACCTCTCTTTCTGTATCATGCTTTAGGCACTGTGCTAAAGACAATCTCTCACCATATGTGATAGGCACTTTATAATCAGCCATATTAAACCTTTGTAGCACTCGCTCAATGTATGCTCTATGTGCGAGACCTAAAGAGTGTCGAGACCTATCCTGGTGAATTTGAATACCTAGGAAAAAAGTGCTTCTCCAAGGTCCTTTATGTCAAAATACTTGGCCAAAAGCTACTTAAATTCATACAGTATGGTCAAGTCTTTTGATGCGAGCAAGATATCAGCCACATACAAAAGTAGAAAGATAACTTTGCTACTCCTTACTTTGTAATACAAGCATCTTTCAACTTTATTTTCTACAAATCCAAAAGAGGTAATAACCTTATCAAACTTAAGGCACCATTGTCTGGAAGCTTACTTTAAACCATATATCGATTTTCTCAGTTTAGAAACCTTGTTAGGCTTTTGTTGATCCTGAAATCCTTCAGGTTGTTTCATATAGACCTCTTCACAAAGGTTTCCATTCAGGAAAGCAATTTTAATATCCATCTGATATAACTCCATATCATAATGAGCTACTATTGTTATAATCACTCTGAATGCATCATTAAAGGATACTGGAGAAAAGGAAATGTTAAAGTCAATCCCTTCTCTCCCTCTGGTAACCAACTGAGCTTTAAATCGTTCAACTTTACCCTGAGAGTCCGTTTTGGTATTAAAAAACCATTTACAACTAATAGGTTCGTAATTCTGAGATAAATCAATAAGCTTCTATACCTTATTATGCTTCTTGGATTCCATCTCATCCTTCATTGCATCCCACCATAAATCTGCATGGGGTCCAGAAATAACTTTTGTAAAAGTAACTAGATTTATAACATGTCCAATATCATAGTCTTGTTCACCTAAATAGACTATGTAATAAGATGAAATAGCAGGTCTTCTCACTCTAGTAGATCTTCTTAATTGAACTGGTTCTTGTTCCTCAGGATCCTTAGTTTGAACAGGTGTGAGTTCCTGTTCCTGTGCTGACATGGTACCAAGACCTTGATCAACTGATTCGGATTGTATGAGTGATGGATACGAAATAATTGTAGTATTTGTCCTGTTGTCATCTGAAGGGTGAGAAGGACCACCCTCATCACAATCATCATATTCCAAAAACTTAACTATTTGTGACTATAATTCTAGACCCTCCTTCCCTATAGTAAAATATGTATCCCTTAGAGTGATCGAGATATCCAACAAAATAGCAATAAGTAAAATGAGAATTTAACTTATTTTTGTAAGGATCATTCAAACATACCTTAGTCAAGGCAATGCTTCCACCTTTCTAGATTTTGAAAGACATCTTCGATACTGATTTGCGTGGAACTCTGTTAAGTATGTACAAGATAATCTTTGTGGTTTTACCCTAAAGGTAATCAGGTAAATTAGTTCTACTCTGCATTGACCTCATCATGTCCTTTAAGGTGCAATTATGCCTTTTAGCCACATCATTTTGCTTAGGACTACCTAGCATAATGAACTGAGTCACTATTCATCATGATTCCACAAATTTGGCAAATGGACTTTTTTCTTATCCTGAAATTCTATGTTTGCCATTATATTCTCCTTCGTGGTCAGATCTGACAATTTTGATGGATTTTCCTAATTGGTTCTCAACTTCAGCCTTAAAAATCTTGAAATTTTCAAGAACTTCAAACTTTCTTTAGGTAAGAACACATAACCATGAGGGGCAAGACACTTTCTATACAAATTATATGACAAGAAGGCATTAGCAATATGTTTTCTTTAAAAGAAAACTGTATAATAGAAGCATCAATGAAAAAACTATAACCTTCTTTGTCCAAAATTGATACAGAGATTAAATTCCATCTAAAAGACAGTATATAAAATGTGTCATGTAAAATAAGTACATACCCTGTATCAAGGTTTATATATACATCCCTTACAGATATTACATTCACTTTTTCATTATTGCCAACCATAAGTTTTTCCTCCTTTTTATTTGCCTTTCTCCTACGTATAAACCCCTAAATTATGAAGGTAATATGATTAGAGGTTTCACTATCTAGCTGCCAAGAGCTTAATATGGCTATAGCAAGATTAGATTCATGGATCTTACAAGCCAAGGAGCTACTTGACAGTTCCTGTTTTTCTTTCTAGGTTTTATATTTCTAGCAATCCAGCTTTTTGTGTCCCTTCTTTTTACAGAAGAAGCACCCCATACTTTAAACATCTACAGGACCTATGGAAATACTGGATTGACTAATATTCATATGAGGAGAGAATTTAGATTTTTTACCTTTAAACCTCTGGGGCTTTACCTTTTCCTTTCCCTTGGTTGCTAGTAGAGTCGTATAATTAGTGTTCTTTAGCTTCTCCTTTTCAGCAACACTTCGAACAATCAAAGCATTGGTGTCCTAAGCTTCATCCTGAGAATTGTACATTGTAACTAGAATGCCAAACTTTGAAGGAAGTATATTCAGATCTCGATGTACAATGCAGGCATCAGGAATCATAATGTTCAACACCTTTAGCCTACTCTGAAGGTGTACCGTTATGATAATGTACTCTCTCACTTCCCCTTCTCCTATATACCTCATGGAGAATAATTCCTTTATTAAGATACTTATCTCTGCATTAGATGATACCTTGTATCTTTGGGAGACGTTGTTCAACAAATCCTTTGCTATGTTTGTCTCTGGAAGTCCACTTAACATATGGTCTAAGATTGATCTCTTCATGGTCAAATAACACATCCTATTTGACTCTTCCTAGGCTGCAAACGATGCCTTGTCGTTATTTGAGCTGTGTGATGTAGGTTTAGGTGGCCTGTCTCTAATCATGGCTATGTTCATGTTTGCCATCTCTAAAGCAAACTCTACATCCTGCTTCTACTTTTTAAAATTGAAACCAGTTAGGGTTTCAACAGTGACACTGTTATTGTTAAAAAAAAAGGTGACTGAAAAATTGTCATTGTAATGTTCAGCATGAAAATAGGATAACAACAATACTCAAAGCCACAAATAATATCTGTACCGAGAATCTCATCAAACATATCATAAAAAACTTATGACTAAATACATAATACATGCAAATTAGATCTCCACATAAAAGCGATTAGAATACACACCATTGACTCGTATGACTCTTCCAACTGTGGGTGAATAGATCACTCAAGCAATGACTTCCTCCATCTAATGCCTCACACATCTCAAAATCTCATATATGGTCAACACTTGTTAGCAGATAACCAAACACAAGATCAGAGACATCCTTAAACATGCAAGCAGACCAATTCAAATACTAACTTAAAAGGCTACTGTGGTGACTACATTCTCATTAGTACCCAAAATGATGCACAAACACAAGGGATACACTTGTATGTTATCCTCAAATACTATATGTGCATATTGTATGTGAAAATGCACTATTAACAAATGTAAAATCCTTAAGCACATTGTCATCATCACATATCAGTGCTGAAAACATTATCATTTAACTTTATTTGAGAGCTCATTACAGGAAAAATCTCAATCGGAGTCAAGCAATACTGAAAAATAAACATATCATATGAGATACCAAAACCAGATATATGTCTATGTCTTTTAGTTCAATTCCAAATCATGAAATTTCACTAAAAATGACTGTAATAACCTTTATTTGATTTTTCTAAAGTTAAACCTTATTTATTACCAATGTAATAAATCTAGAAAAATTAAAAAAACTCACTTTATGAATTCACGTGATCCTAAAATGACCCAAGGGACCATTTAGTAAATTTTAAAATTCTTGAGTTTTTTTGTATTGTAGTTGACATCAGCAAGTACTGTTGCGTTGACATCAGCATCACGTCTTTAACTGACGATAGAGGTGCGCGTGGTTGGATGGTGCATGCAATTAACACCCCACTAAATGCGTCAGGCATGTGTTTTACATGTGCCACATGCACACCGATGCTTCCACCACCTTCGAGGTGCGTGTGGTGCACTACTCCTTACGCGTAGATGCACGCACTGCCTATGGTGCATGTGTTACACCCAACCTCACCCGCATTGACCATCTGCTTGGCTTGTGACGTGAACTACCTTTGGACAGCTAGAACCGTTGGGTGCCCTTGTGCTATATGTGCCCGACGATTTTCTCTTATTTCTCTACAGTTGCTAGAAAATGATGATATCCGACGACTTTTAGGTGATTTTTTAACCCTCCAAAGCTTAGTTTCAACCCATTTTTTAATGCTATACTCATTCAACATGAATTCAAACAACCATATGCAATTAAAAATGTAAATACAGATAGGTTTCTCTAAGGTCTTTATAGAGAAAATTCAAAAATCTCCATTTTTATTCACATAATTACATAACTGCTCTGATACCACATGTAATGCATAACACGAGCCTTAGTTATGCGCCCAAGATCAAATGTGAAAGTGAATAAACCAAGAAAACAAGAAAAATACTTGCTTTGCTTTACATAACTTCAAATGAGCCTTTCAATGCCAAAACTTTCGAACTTTCTCGTCGACCTTTATGAAAGTTAATCAACTGGATGTCATTAATGTCTTTTATGACTTTTTAACGCGTAAGCCTCTTAATGAGTCAGAGAATTAGAATGTTCACGACTCACTTAAATAGAAGTAGGAGACTTTAGCTTATATAGTAACCATATTGAGCCTCCCCATTATAGGCCCAATACATGTCTGCTCATATTGATTAGGGTCCATTTTCTTTCTGGGACTTTAGTCTATTAAACTAAATCCTTTATCAGGTTAATTTATTATCTTTAATTAGATCAAATTTGATTAGGTTAATAGTAAATTTATTAAAATTGTAAAATTGTAATTAATTGTTATCTAACCTTAGGTGTTAGACCCCGTTTCCGAAGTCCAACTCTTACAGAAAATCATAATACTTGAGCTATTTCCAATAGAGAACACCTTAATCATTATCGGTTCATCTTCTTACTCTGATACCATAAGGTGTTAGACCCCGTTTCTGGAGTCTAACTTTCATGCTCTCTCTGATACCATAAGACGTCGGACTTCATTTCTGGAGCCCGGCGATCGCATTCAGAAAACATAAATTCATCAACTATACTTGCATTCAAACTCCCCTCTCTAAGCTCAACTCCGCTCTTCGAATAGTCGACTAATCCATTCATCCAACTGACAGGCCTGATTGTTGGATCCCGCTTTTGGGATTTTTATCTTTTTATTTTATTTTAATTATTTTATTAAATTATTATGCATGAAAATAGATTAGAATTTATGAATTAGGAATTTTGGAGTCTAATATGGTATATTTTGAATTTTGTATGGTGGTATGAATTAAAGGAAAGAATTAAAATAAAGTGAAGGAGTTA
>JAOTAY010020852.1:0-11696 GCA_025629805.1 Erythroxylum baracoense | reverse complement strand
GCCACCTTCGCGGGGCACGGATCCGGGTATCACTGTCGATATCGGGTTCGGGTCCGGCGGGAGTTGGGGTGTTACAATTTGTGATCATTGCATGATCATAATATTTATGTATATTTATATTCTTGAACACTGTGCTAAGGGGATGAAAATTGGAGATATGGTGATATTTGGGTTTTGATGGATTATTAGTGATCAGGTGTTGTGGAAATGGCTCTTGGAGTTGAAATAGCAATGAAATGATGTATAGGATTAGTGTAGAGAGTTAGATATGGAAGGGTGATATGCTCTGTTTCTTCACTGAGTATTTATGAATATATAGCTTTTTATACGAGAGTTGATGAAGACTAAGAGATGTCAAGAAAAAGGTTTTTGAGTTTAGGAGTATAGATAGTATCGTCTATGATGATGTCATATCATCTGTGAAGAAGTATCTTCTTAGGTTGACTTTTGCTTCGTCTTAAGTTGACCATCTGTATCGTCTTAGGTTGACTTCTGCTTCGTCTTAAGTTGACCACCTACTTCGTCTGCTTTCTGTTTCATCTGCTTTTTGTTTCATTTGCTTTCTGCTTCGTCTACCTTTTGCTTCGTCTGCTTTTTGTTTCATCTATTTTTTGTTTTGTCTGCTTTTGTTTTGTCTACTTTTGCTTCATCTGCTTTCTGCTTCGTCTATTTTCTGCTTATATGATCGAAACTTCTTCTTCTGTACACTATTGTCTAATGCTATTGTTTGGTCCATTTTTGACCCTTCAAATAATAGAATTTGTCTTCAAGTCTTCACAAAATTGGTAGATTTTGAAGTCCTCTTTGAAATCGTCCAAAGATTATCTTAATCCGACATCTGTAGAGATAGTTATGCCAATTGTCCCAAAATAGGTTCTGTATGATTGAGGAACACTTTCCTAAAAGACGGTATAACCAAATTATATCAATTGCACTCTCTGATTTAACGTGAATAGTAAAACTGAAAGAATGTCGTGGAAAAATCTGAAAGTAAGCCAATGGGAAATGAATTGAGATTTTAATGGTCTTAGTGAGGCATAAACCTAAGTATAAATTATACTTAGATGAGTTTTGATATGAAAATAATTTTGTGAATGAAATTAATGGGAAGATACCCGGGGTTGTCATGAACATGTATTGTACATAATTCATTTCATATATGTGCATTATTAAACACTCATAATTTTGCAAATTGTGATATATATGTATGGTATTTGATATAGAGAAGTAGTTGGAACGTCAACCTCTAGACATTGCCGGAACTTCCAGGCATTAGCTTCGAGAAAAACTTGTAAGTAACCTAGATGGTTTCTTTGATTGTGGATTCTGGACAGAAGGTCCGATGAATGTGAATGAGGAGTGAGATATTAAAGTGTTACTTGTATGTGAATGAGATGAAATAAATGTGCATTTGATATGAAATTGTTATTTGATTCTCAACGTCAGTTGAATGCCGGACTTAGGTCTGATGACTCTGAAATTCTGTCTAAACATCTTATAAGATTGTGATATATGGGGTATGCAGAAATTGTTGCATTTCATAAAATGCATGCTCAGATAAAGGCATTGTGACTTGAGTGCCTTATGAAGCGCTTCCACGTAGAGCTTTACTCCGTGATTTTTCTGATCTGGCACGTAGAGCTATGCTCCGTGATTCTGTTTGATTGAGCCCTATAGGCCAATATCTGTATAAGTCTGTGATAGGCATTCGGTTACAACAATAAGAAAGAAAATAAGTCTCATGTGCATTGTTGATGTATGATATATATATATGATTCTAAGTGTTAAACGTACAACGTGACATGGTTGATCTAGTGTATGTGATCTAATGTGATATATGTTATATGTGATAATGTGATGCATGAATTGAGTGAACCATCGATGATGGTTACCTCATTGAGTTTGCAAAACTCACCAAAATTGCCACATTGTCTTTTTAGGACCGAGACACGACTCTATCAAGTGAGAGACTATATGTGATTTTGGCAAAGAAGTCATGGCTCAAAGGTCGGTCAGCTGGAAATTATGGATGGCTTAGATAGACTGGCATATTTCCCCTCTTCATATAATACTTTTATTCTAGGTTTAATAATGTACATACAATAAGTGTTGGAAGGACAATGAAGACTTTTGAGATATGAAATGAAATGAGGAAAAGGTTGGGTTTTAAAATACTGTGGTTTCCTTATGATGCTTTATAATGAATAAGAATATGATGCCATGTGAAGTTCATGTAGTATTTGAACGTAGTTCTCCTTTATCGTAAGATACGTATCGGAATGACCTCTGGGTATCCCAGTGTGTACCTTGCTGTAAGGGGGCGCTGTACGATGTCAGTGGCTGAATATGAGATCCGATTTAATGCTGATGGGTTATGCTACTGCTTTGATCCCTACAGAAGAAGACAAGTGTAGGAGGTTTGAGAATGGACTTAATATAGAGGTCAGAACAAGGTTGGCACGATCAGATCTGGGTACTTTCATGGAGTTGAGGTCTGCTTCGATTAGAATTAAACAGTTGATGACAGAGAAACAGGTTGAGATTGGACAAGAGTCCAAAGGGAAGAGGCCTAGTGAGAGTCAGGGCAGCTCTGGTATGAGATTCAGTAAGCGCTAGAACAGAGTTTTTAGAACACCAGCTGGATCAAGGCAGTCAGGATTTAGACAGAGGGGTGGTTTTGTACAGTCTGGCAGTGAAAGAGGTATAACACATAGTCAGTTACCCCAGTGTGAGCACTGTGGGGGTGAGGCACGGTGGTGAGTGCTGGAGATTATCTGGAGCTTGTTTTAGATTCGGCTCTTTCGATCACCGAATTAGAGATTGCCCCGTCATTGCTGGAGCTCAGTCTGGTATGAGCGGGAGATCTGGGAGTCAACCTACTGTCCAGCAGAGCAGAGGTAGTGGGCTCAGACAGAGAGTTCGAGGTAGAGGCAGAGTGAGTGCTGGGAGTCCTTCTGTCAGGACTGAGGTCCAGAGCAGCAGACCGCAGTCCTAGGCCCGAGTCTATGCTATGACTAGGCAGGAGGCTCAGGACTCTCCAGATGTGGTTGCAGGTACGCTTCTCATTTATGATTTTGAGGCATTTTTACTGCTAGATCTAGGGTCCACATACTTTTTTATTGCACTGCATTTGGCATGTAGGCTGCATTGTGAGAGGGAGTTGTTACAGTATAGGTTAGAGGTGAGTACACCAATAGGTAGTATTACAGTGATAGGAGAAGTTTGTAAGAGATGTCTGATTTGAATTGATCAAGCAAAGTTAGAGGCAGACCTGATTGTATTACAGTTGAGGGAGATAGATGTGATCCTAAGCATGGATTGGCTCACTGCTCATAGGGCCATTATGAACTGCTACACTAAAGAAGTAGTGTTGGAATCTCCTGGTCAGCTGAAAGCAATTTTCAGAGGAGTTAGTCAGGCAGTGCCAGCCAGGATGATATCATTTATGAGTGCACTGAGATTGATGCGAGAAGGATGTGAGGCTTATCTGGCCTACATCATTGATACTAGAGCCGAGCAGAGTGTAAAAGACATTCCAGTGGTTAGGGAATTCCTAGATGTGTTTCCCGATGAGCTACCTGGTTTACCATCAGATCGGGAAGCGAAGTTCACAATTGAATTAGTTCCAGGTGCTGCTCCTATATCTATCCCTCCATATAAGATGGAACCTATGGAACTGAAGGAATTGAAGGCTCAGCTTCAGGAGTTGCTGGAAAAGGGTTTTATTAGACCCAGCGTTTCACTTTGGGGAGCTCCAGTAATATTTGTGAGGAAGAAGGGGGCGACTTTGAGTGAATGCATGCATTGTATGACATCAAAAAGGTTAAGTGAATGCATGCTATTTGAATCTTATACTTATCTAAAGTCTCCACCAATTCTAAAGACTTCCCTTAAAGGGCCTGATGTTCTAAGACTTATTAGTAATTTGTCAACATCTTTTCTTCTTCTAGACCTAAAGCTCACCTTAGGACTAACCCTTATTCTTTCATCAGAGCTTAAAGCCACCACTCCTATCCTAATGCCCAATACAATCTAAAGAAGGCATGATTAATAAGCCCCCAAATCACTATAATTTTAATCAAGAAAGAGAAGAAATATTGATACTGAACCTCAAAAAGGGTGTCGCAATAAATAGGTGTGAGAACCTTAAGTACACATGATCAAATGACAATCTAAAATTAAATGATCCAAAATTGAACCACTAATAACAACTAGATAATGATCTAAATGAATAGGAGTTAATACCATATCATATGACTCTTACCATGTATGTAGGAATGATTATAAAAATAGATTAATGTAAGTTATAAGGTCTCAACTTACATTGTTTAAAGCCAAATAGAATAAATAAGTCATATAATATTCTTTCAGAAATCCTATCTAATTCTTTAGAATTAAGTTTAAGGTTTGCTACTTTAGAATTACTAAAAGACTATGTTTGATATAATCTTATAGGACAATTCTAAGAAAGCAAATTAAATTTAATTTAAGAGAATTTAGAAAAAAGGAAGATCATTTTTACTGTTGAATTGCATATAAAATGCATGCACTCAAAAATTGCCATTGACTATTAGTAAAAAATTAAATAAATTTATGTTAGGATGAAATAAATTAAATCAAAAGGGATTAAAATATGAGTGATAACCTAGGGTGTAACTCATAAATTCTATTTAAGGATTCATTCATTAATTAATACACATTTGATGAGTTTGGGATTTGACTTTTGATTATTAACTGTTAAAGAATAGTTAATAAAGTTGACATTATCTATATATAAGAGATAATGATCAATTAAAATGGTTGATTATTATCTGAACAAAACACAATTAAATGGATTTTTCTACAAGAAACGTGTTTCTTACAAATGTTCTTAAAATGATGAAACACAATCAAATTCAACTAAGTAATTTGATTAATAATGAAAGATCTTGTATATCTATGTTTAAATTTTCCTAAACTTGCCTTGTTCTACTCTACTATCTATCTCAACTTGTTATCAGCTTAAATTTGTCCAGTTTAAGTTGTCATTGATTGTTAATCGAGTTACCTTACCTTGGCCTATTATCATTACCTAAACAAACTCTTAGCTCTTCTTATTATTATTGCCTAAATAACCAGATGCCTAATGCCTCCTTATTATTTCCTAGATAACCAAAGCCTAGCTCCTCTCGTCATTATTGCCTTGGTCTATCTTCTTGTTGTAGTTTGCCCACAACTTAGCTTATAGCAAACTTAACTTTAAACTCGCTTCATGTTGGTGTGCTCAAACATGTCATATATTACATGTCACATTCTTAGAATGACAAACTTCAAACTTACACTTGTGTCATGCCACTTGTAACATCATACACCGCCAATATACTATTTTATATTTTCATAAACATGGACCAATAAGATAGTGCCAAACCCAGTTACTATTTTGTTTGATTAGATTATTTATATGTTATGGGCTCACAAAATTTCTAGTTTTTTGTAAGGTTTTAAACTATGGTGATATGTAATTTTATGTTTTAAACCGTAAATGTACAGTGCAACTGTAGATAGTACTGGCAAGTATGGATCAATCCCACAAGGACTAGAATTACTAATACTTACCATATTTCTATTAGTTAGCCTTAGCCTAATAAATTATGGTGTTTAAGATAAATCAAATGTAAAGTTAAAACAATAAACTAAAATATATCAACACATTTAATTCACTAAAATAAAGACTAAACTAAGAAACAATAAAGGAAAACGTTGGTACCTGGGTTTCAAATCCCCCTACGACTTCTCGTGTAATCATGTTTTCACTTATCAATTTAATCTATTTATTGGACGATGGAAATTCTTATTCTATGATAATATCTTCCTCAAGACTATTAACATCTAAGTTTTCGTTGGTTAACTAAAATCTCTTTCTAATTAAAACCCTTAAGATGCATTAATCGATTTATGAATTTCACTATTAGTTTTGAACTTAATCTAGAGGATTTATGTCAACCTATCTATAGGTTTACATGTTACTTCTTTTAATTATGGTAGATCTATTCATATAAAAGGATTTATTAATCTTAACTGTATGAAATAATACATGAAATAATATGTTAACTGATAGATGCATATTTGACTGTATTTATACCTTATATTTAATGCATTTTTGCTTGATATTTTATACTTTTATAGTATATTTGATACTTAATTTGCTTCAAGTGTATTTATAGGTTATAATTGGCTTCATGGACTAAAAAGAGAAGAATTCAGATGAAAACACAACTTAAAATGAAGTTTTGAAGCAAATAAGGGACACAACTGTGTCTATGGCTGTGAAAGTCTCTCAATGTAATATTCTAGTTCGATTATTGTATTGTGTACTGTGGTGCACATCCATTTTATAAAGTATGCTCTATTTATGTTATACTAGAGTAATTTAAGCATTTAAATATATTATTGAGGTTATAAAGGAGATTACAGATAGGTTAGAGATGGTTTTAGAGTTGACCGGAAATTTCTCAAAATTTTTTTGAAAACTTTAAAAAGTTAGGGAATAAGACTAAACGAGCTTTAAAAGCCTCAAATTATGCTTTAGAGATTTAGGTGACACTTTTAAATTAAATATGGAAAATTTCGGTGACATTTAGTGATTTCCAAATTCAATCTGAAAATTCTTTCATGCAATCGAAAAGTTACTGAATAATTTTAAAATACAATGAAAAGATCCAAAATTAGGATTGGAGTCCATAGGAACTGAAACAGATCAAAATGGAGATTGTTTGAATATAATTCGGGTAATCTAAAATTATGGGACTAAAATGCCCTCTTCGAAAAATAATGTTAGAGTAGTGCTTTAAAGGCAATCACCTTTGTCACTTTTGTACAAACTTTATTTTGATTAATAAAGAGAAAGACATTTTTCATTAATTTGATATTATTTTATATATGAATTGATATTGATCTTAAATCAAATTAATGAAGTCCATAATACAAAACATAGCATGAAGAAAACCATGATGAGATCATGATAATAAGGTTCTTATCATGTGTAATTATACTAGTTTCTAAATAATTCTTAGTCATATGATTAATAAGATAGGACATTATTAATCTAGAAAGACTAGCATATGTTATACTCTTTGATTTGATCAAGCAGTGGATCTCACAAACTGTAAGCATGAGATGTTTAGAGTTAATATGTGAATGCTTACTAAGGGTGGTAAGTACATCGGATGACCCGCTATGAGATTATCATATGGATGATATATCAAATGTCAATTATTAATCTCATCATAGCAATGGTGCAAATATCCTTAGACTTGAGGTACTCAAAGATATCTTAAATACTAATCCTATTTTTTGACATCATTCCTTATTACCTCATGATGAGGTCACTCTTAGGGTGGTGAGTGGGTACAACTATTGGTATTCGAAGGTAATTGGATAGCCAATAAAACATTCACCACTCCTGATAGAAGGAGATGATACCCATGGCCTCTTATCGGGGTCATTACTCGGAAGTCTCTGGCCATAGTAGTTATGTGTCATGAAGAGAGTCTTTAATGATATAGAAGAGTAATGAGATCCTAGGATAAAAACTAACACCACTTAGACTAGCTGTGATGTAGTCCGTTTAGTAGGAGTTGATACATAGCTTATACTCTAAACCAAGTGGGGTATAGTATGGTGAAAAGAAGAATTGCACGGTAATTATCTATGGAAAGGTTCATAAGTTGGACATTTAACTATCAAAGAGGTCGTGTGTTAATCCACTCATATTCTAGCAAATTGGCATCATGAAACCCTTCATGATTTGATAAAATTAAGAGTTAATTCAAGTATCTAAAATAACTGAGAAACTAAAGGTCACATGCAAAAAAGATTGAATGAAAAACATAGTGTGTATGGCCAAATTTAAGTAGGCCACGATCGTGACTCATAGGCCATGATCATGGCCGAGGGCGAGCCTATTTTTAAGTAGGCCACGATCATGGCCTTGTTGGCCACAATCATGACAGAGGGCACGGATGAGTACATAAGTGAGTTCTTCACTTATGTACACAAGGTCTTACCACTTCTTACACACTCAAGTGAGAGCATAAGGGCTTTAGATGAGTTCTAGAGTGAGAGAGAGGTATCAAGAGTCTTGTTCTTACAATTTATACAAGAGTTGCATAATTCAAAGTGCATGTAACAAGAGTCTTGATCTATCTTCTATCATCTTAAGCATCTACTAGAACTCATCTAGTTTGGTGCTCAAATCACCCTTTTACATTGTTTCTTCATCTTCTTTGCATGTTCTTTACAACAACCCAAACAAGGAGAAGAAATAAGAAAGGAGGAGAAACAAAAGGTAAAACTTTTATATTTCATATTCTTATATATATGTCTATGCATGCATGTATGATTATGTTTTTTCGGGTTGTCATGGTGTTGGAATCTAGATTTTGACACTTTTTCTGCAATCACATGCATGTGATTCATGCATCCATGGCAAACCTAAAAATGGTATCAGAGCAAGTTTATGCATGTATTAGATGATGTATTGAACATGTGCACAGTGTTTACTGGGTTGTGACTGACATGCATGTTGATTTGGAATAATTCTTGTAGGTTGTAGAAAATTTTTCTAATTTTATTTCGTATAAATGTTTATAAGATGTTATTTCATGTTTTTGCCAAAGGAAATTGCAATTGAATGTCATTTGCTATTTTATTTCAAATTAATATCCGGACTATTCATATGTTGATTTCTTAATAATTATATATTTTTTTCTATTTTTCTTTCACAAAAATGTTTATAATATGTTATGTTATGTTTCTGTAAAAAGCAAATACAATTGAATGTCATTTGTAATTTTAGTACGAATTTAGTTTCAGCTGATGCATGTATGAAGTTCTGGGAAATTTTGGAAATGTGATTAACATGCATGCATGCAAATTCCATATTAATTTTTATAAAAATCGTTTTTATAAATTTTATGGATGCATATGCAAGATGAGATGTTTCCATGTGTATGAGATGCATGAAACTTGTTGTTAAAGTGATTATCTTATGTATGCCTGATGTAATGTTTGACTAGTGTTAGAAGTAACATGACAAGTGTCATACACATGTGATGTGCTGGTTTATTCCAATTTATTAATAAATAATTCCTAAAAATTAAGCTCTGGAATTTTTTATTAGACACATTTAGAATGTGTATAAGACTCTAGAATTTTTCCAGAATTAATTG
Source organism: Erythroxylum baracoense (assembly GCA_025629805.1). Classification (NCBI taxonomy): domain Eukaryota; kingdom Viridiplantae; phylum Streptophyta; class Magnoliopsida; order Malpighiales; family Erythroxylaceae; genus Erythroxylum; species Erythroxylum baracoense. The sequence goes on along the minus strand of JAOTAY010020852.1, from coordinate 2,487 downwards.
AATTTGATTCAATTATTAAATCAAGTCAAAGTCAACATTGGTCAACTTTTTGAAAGTTAATGGAGTTGACTTACTTAATTACTTATAGTGTATGTATTTTGGTTACAAGACCTTAATAAAGTTATTATGTGATAAGAAATGTATTTTTTGATGTTAATAGCAAGCTTAATGCATGTGCTTGAAATTAGGGTTTCAGAAATTTTATGAACATCGAATTGGTCCCTTTAGTGTCTAGTAGGTTAACTTATTTATGTTGACGATTTTGGTCGTCAAGATAATTTTGGCTAGTGTCGAAATTGTTTAGATAAATTTGAGATGACCTGGAGATATTATAGATGATTAATTGATGCACGAGAATTTTTGAAATCTTAGGGATTAATTTAGAATTAATCTAAGTAGAGCATAACATTTATAGTGTGACTAGATAAAGGCATATAAACTAGGATCAAAGTGTTAATCTGGACATCAAAATAATTGAATTTTATGGTTCCTAATCGAATCACATTCATAATTCGGATTAGCTAAGACCAACACTAGTACCCGATTAGGTTCAAGAGTTGAATTGAATCATGAAATTTAGATGCATAGTCAAGTCACAACCTAAATTAAACCTCCTTTGTGTGATACAAGCATTAGATGCATTTTAAGGGTAGTTATGGACATAGGCTCAATTTAAATTGAATTGTCCATAATCTGAATGTATATATTGATATAAATATTCAAGATCATCTAACTAGTGATGAGACTAAAGGACAAATCCCTCAACCAAATATTAGGACTTATGCCTTCCATTGATATGGCAAGACCCAGAGTTCTTTTAGAGTTAGATTGTTAGGCAAACCCAAGCCTGTTTACATGAATATGTTCAAACCATAGAAAATAGATTTCTAGATTAATGGGTTAGTTTTAACTGGAAGCATTGATTTGTTGGGCAAACCCAAGGTCAATGTGGATAGAGGCAAAGTTGGGTTATATACATAGGATATATATAAATCAAGAGTTGATAACTTAGTGAGTGTGCTAAATTAACAGTTGATGGCATAAGTTGATAGTTACATAACTGAATGCAATTGGAATGAATGATACCTACCAATTTACCTAAGGTGGCTTGTTGGCCAAACCCAAGGTGATTCTTGGTGATATCAGATATCGACCCATTAAAAAATTATAAGTTTTCTCGAATTCTTAGTGTGGGCTATGGATTTGATTAAGAATAATAAGACCTATAATGCATGTGATTAAAGCCGTTATCGATATGCACTAATCCATATTCTAACATTTTCTCTCATTCTTTTAGGTTATTGAATTGCATGATGTCTTCTAGTGTGAACTTACACTCCCTGTTAGATTCCAACAAACTCATGGGACCTAACTTCTTGGATTGGCTACAGAATTTGATAATTGTTTTTAAATCTGAAAAACTAGGATATGTCTTAAATAAACCACTTTCTGACCCTTCTGTCGATGCATCTGATGAAGATTAGAAAGCTTATAAGAAGCTGCTACTAGATGATAGTCAGTTGGTTAGCTATATAATGCTAGCCTCCATGTCACCAGAACTGCACAAGCAGCCTGAGGCTATGGATGCTTATACCATAGTCTACCATCTAATGGAACTGTTTGATGAGCAAGGTCGATCTAAAAGATTTAAGACCTTGAGGTTGCTTTTTTATTCTAAGATGGCTTAGGGATCATTTCCAGTGCAATATGCATTAAAGATGAATGGAAACATTAAGCGATTAGCCAGTTTGGGCCTTATAATGGATTGAATTAAGTATAGACTTAATTCTAACTGAATTAACCGATTGTTATTAACAGTTTGTGCTTAACTAATAAATGAACCAAATATCCACAACGATACTTGAGCTGATTAATCTACTCAAAATAGCTAAACAGACTGTTAAGAAGGACAGTAAGGCTATGATGTTGGTGGACTCTGCTTCTGGTTCTCAAGAAAAGAACCAAAAGAAGAAAAAGAAGTTTAACAAGCTAGTGGGAGGTGTAGCCAAGAAGATGGCAAAGAATACAACACCAAAGGGGATATGCTTCTATTGTAACAAGGAAGGACATTGGAAGAGAAACTACAAAGCTTATCTGGAGTTACTGAAGCAGAATAAGGCATTAGATGCCCCAGTGTCTACTTCAGGTATGATATTTGTCATTGAGGTTAATACTATTTTTGATCATAACATTTGGGTATTAGATACTGAATGTGGCTCACACATATGTGTTGATATGTAGGGCCTCAGGGATAGTAGACTGCTCAAGAAGGGAGAGATGGATCTATGTGCAGGAAATGGAGCAAGAGTTGCTACATTAGCTATAGGGGCATATGTTTTGTTTCTTAGCAGGCTAGAGTTAGTTTTGGAAATTGCCATTATGTACCCATTGTGACTAAAAACATTCTATCTGTTTCATGTCTTAATAAAGCGGGATTTCATTTAACTTTTTCAAGCAATGGTTGTTCAATTAAGTTGAATGAAATGT
>JAOTAY010020851.1:0-11698 GCA_025629805.1 Erythroxylum baracoense | reverse complement strand
AGAGTTTATAGTGATATCATCACTTTTAGATGTTTTACGGAGATTGGTGATTAAACTAGCGCCAGTAGTTTGATGGATGAGCTACCCATCAAGTCTTTAACACTAAGATTAGATCTTGTATGCTAATCACCACGTAGAGTTAAACAGGAGATCTAGAAGGAAAAACCAACATAAGGGCAAAACGGTATTTTTACCCTTTATTGTGAGGATGGCTATAATATGGTTGATAATAGAGTTTACGATTGGCATTGAATTAATTTGAAACATATTTTCTTATAATTTTAAGTAATTGAAGAGTTCAACCAATTGGCTTTAGTGGAAAGACATTTGGTTAACAAGTTAGAATTAATTCTAATGAGATTAAATTAATTATGTACTTATTGGAGCTTGAATTATTTAAGTACAATTAGATTCCCCACTTAGCTTCTAGGAAGGTTGTCAAGGTAAGTAAGAAAAATAAACAAAGATTATTGGAAATAAAATGAGAAAGTTTAGAGAGAAATGGACGAATTGCATTCGGGCTAATAAGATCGAAACAATTTAATTAAGAGTTAATTAAATTGGGTCTTAAGCCTATAATTAAAAGTTAGGCTTACACTAATTAATTGTTAATTATAAGCCCAAAGGAACTTTTAATATTAGGATAGATTTTGATTTAATTAATTGGTTTAATTGAATTAAAATTAAAAAAAAGTTATTACTAAGCAAAACAGAATCCTACAAAGATGTAGGATTCGGTCATGCCTATTATTAAGAAATTTTTGGTGATAGCTGCATCAATGACTTTGGATATTAAATGATCATGTTTTCATCATGGCTAACGTCCTAGTTTGGAAGTAAAGTGGGCATTAATGTAATGCTCATCATTAAAAGGTTGATGGCTTGCTTTAACATGGCATAAACCGCACAGCTCTTGGAATTCATTATTAAATGAATGTATGAGTTTGGCTTTTATCTCTCTCCCTCTCATCCAATGAATTCGATGACGCTCAATTTTAAATGGTTTTGATGCCTGTTTTAAAAGCATAAACCAACAGTACTTTCACTTATTCAAAAGTGAATGAGGGGGTGCAATTTTTGGAGCATATTGGCAGCTCTCTATTAACGAATTGGCAGTTCATCATTTGTCTCTTTATTTCTCTCAAAAACCGAAAGATGTTGGAGTTGAAAGGACATTTTTTCATTTTGGCATTGATTAACAAAATAATTGGTATCAGAGTGGCTTTTCTATCTTCACAAACTCTCTCCCAAAAATCAAACCAAGAGTTAGAGAATTCGGTTTAAGACAATTCATTTTTTTGGCTTTAAAAAAAGTAAAGGTGTGAGTTTAGTGGTCTCTCTAGGTTTTCAAAACATTCGGCCATAGCAAAAGGTTTGCTCTCCTCTACATTTTTCTTCTCCTTTCCTAGCAAAGGATCTTGATAATGAAGCTATCCAAAGAGAACAACTGGTAGATCAGATTGGTTGAGGACACAACAGTGAGGAGTCAAAGCTACAGCGAGGATTCGGTAATATTCCGACCTTGTTTTTATTTCATTTATTTTCCTTATGCCATACCATGTATGGATTAAAAGCATATTGATTTGCTCTTTACGCCTCCACTATATTTTGATTTAAGAAAAAGTTTTTGAAATCTATGATTTAGCCAAACCAAGCATGTTTTTTGTTTTCGATCCAATAGATACTAGCCCAATAAGTTTGAAAGGACAATAGCACTGAATTAATCAATTATGCTCTTCCAGCATAAGAGAGATTCCTAGAAGCCCAACTTTGAATCCTCTTTGTAATCTTCTCAACCAATATGAAGTAGTCAGTTTTGATCTATTTTATAGGAGAGAGAGGCACACCCAGATATTTAAGAGCATAATAATCTCCTATTTGCATTTAGTAGAAACACCAGTCATATAAACATTTGATTTAGTATTATTGACATACAAGTCAGTAACATTAGAAAAATAATTAAAGCCCTACATGATTCTATGGAATGAAGTAGGATTAGCCTTGCAGAAAACGATCAAATCATCAACAAAACAAATATGGGTAAGAAAAAGAGGGGAGACATGATCACCCTGTCTAATACCCCTTTTCCACTCAAAATACCCATGAGAAGCGACCACTCATAGCAATGGTATACTTGGTGGACTTAATACATAACATGATCCATCTGATAAACTTTTAGGAAAACTTTACCTAACAAGCATCTCCTCAATGAAGTCCAAGTGCACTATGTCACAAGCCTTCCTCAAATCTATCTTTATAGTGCATATAGATGAAGTTGATTTTATGTTATAATGTCTAATAAAATCCTGGCAAATCAGAATATTATGAACAATACTTCTATTCTCCATAAAAGCCCTTTAGTTATGAGAAACAAGGTCAGGTCAGACAAACTGTAATCTATCATAAAGGACTGTAGAGATGCATTTATAAAAAATAGTGCAGTAAGTAATGGGATAAAAATCTGAAGCCAAACTAGGATTGTCTACTTTAGGAATTAAAGTAAGACAAGTACTACTAAAATACTTAGACATGTGACTAGAGTTAAAAGACCTTTTGAGGAGCCTTAGTAATATCTTTGCCAATAATCTTCCAATCAACAATGAAGAAGCCACTGGTGAAGCCATCAGGACCTAGGCTTTTACTTCTATCAATAGAGAAAATAGATTTTTTGATTTCTTCAGGAGAAAAAGGTGCAATCAACTTTAGTTGTTGGTCAGTAAAAAGCAAATGTCCAGCTTTGAAGAAACAAAAATTGTTGAATTCCAGTAATTCTCAGAAACACCCATCATACTTTTGTGAAAATTTAAAAGGTTAGAAATAATCTCACTAGGTTCACTGATTTTAGTACTAGAAGAGGTTTTAAGGTTACAGATTCAGTTGAGCTACCTCTTATGTTTCATGATTGCATGGGAAAAAGTAGTGTTTTGATCACCAAGCTAAATCCATTTCATTTTACTCTTTTATTGAAAAAACAATTCTGCATCCCGATTAATCTGAATGAACCTATGCCTAGTATATCTTTCTACAAGTTAAAGAGAAACATTATCAGGGTTGCTATTAGTAGCTTCTTGAGCAGAAAGCATAACAAATCTAACATTCTGAACCCTTCCAATAGTGTCCCTATATTCCTCCCTATTGAGCTTCCTCAAAGCAAGTATAACATTCTTTAGTTTATAGGAAATCTAACAAATCTTGGAACCTGGAACTTGAATATTCCAAGCTTCGTACACAATCTCTGAAAAATTATTCTGGTTGCCCCATAATCAAAATATTTGAAAGGTGTTTACTAGGTTTAAAATCAGTGTCAATAGTGACTAAATTAGCATAATGATTTGAGATATATTCTAGAAGAAATAGTGCACAATAGTTGTCAAAGGTAGTCACCCAAAGATCATTTCCAAAAACTCTATCAATCTTAGAATAGACTCTAACCCCTTCATCTTGCTTGTTATTCTAGGTGAAAGAATAGCCAAACCATTTTAAGTCAGTTAAACAACAACAATTTAAACAATCCTTGAATTATTTAATTTCATACCAAGTAACATGATTACCTCCCACCCTTTAATGAGGTTGCAAGATATTATTAAAATCTCCACCAATTATCCAAGGCAAGGAATAAGAATTAGCTAAAGCTTCCATATCATTCCAAAGTTAAGTTCTTTCCTCTTTTTCATTAAAGCCATAGATAAAAGAGATATAGAATTGCTTGTTATCCCCCTTTTGTTTCACTTTACAAGACGTCATTTGAGCAGACAAACTTGTTGATTAGAAAATAACTCCTAGTTTTATGCTCAAAACCGCAATTATACGGGTCATGACTTGTAGTAATAAGTAGACATCGAACTCACGAGGATTGTGCTTAGGCATCACTTAATTTAGATTAATCTTTGTTTAAGAACCAAAATTTTTATAAAATTAAACTGGAAAATTAAATTAAATTAAACAACTAACAAAACTCAAAAATGCAGAAACTTGGAATTCAAGATTTTCATAAGTAGAGATCACTTTTCCTTATCTTGTTTCCCTCTTATTTTGTTAATTGAATTGTGTTTCACCTAAGATGTCCTAATGTATTCACTACCCTCTCTCAAGGTGTAATTAATTGTCCCTAGCTAAATTAAATGTAGATAATTAAGCAATTTCTTAATCTACAAAATCAATCCACCAATTCAACTAATTATGAAGTTATCCTATGGGTGATCAATTTAATTAGTCGGGATCTCTCTTCTAACTAATCAATTAACTTGATGAATGTAGGTCTATAGAATGCCAACTCTCATTGTACAACTCTACAGAGAAAACCCAACTCAATCTCTCAATGTATTGCAAGGTATATATATTCAACATTCATTAAAAACATCTATCATTCAAATCAACAAAATAGGAGTTTAACAAGAAGTTCAAAAGTAATCTTTACAATTAAATTAGCCACTCATAATTTCCATAACATCCCCAACAATAAAATATTCCATCATACAAATGCTAGAAGAGAAAAAAACAAAAGAAACAAATTAAATGAAAATCCTTCTCTTCTTATCCCGAATTTGGAAAATCCAGTATTGGTATGCTCTTTTCCCAATTGTGAATGAAGAATCTTGAATCTCTACCTCTCCCGAAGCTCTAAACCTGCATTTTTACTCAAGAATTAAGTCTCACATGAAGCTCTAAACCTGCATTTTTACTCAAGGAGGTAAGTCTCACACGAAGCTCTTTCGTCCATACGGCTTTTTTATGCTTATATAGTCTAAAAAACCTAAAAAAATAAGTGAACCCCATGTACATTCTCCGGTTAGACATCCCATGATCGTGGGTTCTTGCATTATAATTCTTCCTCTTCTCTTCTCCTCTTTTGGTCTCTAGCTCAATCGTATATGTGGCTAACCTCCATTGTTATTCAAAAATGATCAATTCTTACCCTAAATCAACATCAAACATAGAAGGAAAAAATAAAAATCAAACTAAACAAAAACATACAAAATAAATCCTAAAACACATCAAAAATAATATATTATGCAAGAAACACATGCGAAATACTTAGGAAAAACATACACTAATGCACAAATATCAACTTCCCCACACTTAAATCTTTGCTTTTCCTCAAGCAAAATAAACATAACTAATCAATTCGATCACTTCATTTTCAAAAAAATCAAGGCATACAATCCCTCAAATTTTAGCCAACTCAAATATTAAGTTAGTATATATATCATGACAGCTTTTCATTAGTGTACATAACCAAACTCAATATATGGCACCATCACTCAAAGATAAGTATAGTTGTAAAATGAATCTTCCTCAAAGTTTCCCTCATTTCTCTCAAGTGTTTGATGGTTAGTGTTTCACTGAAGCTTCCTATAGGAAATTACACTACCATAAGCTTGCTAATACACCAATTCTTCTCTAGAATGATTCCATGCATAAATAGACCAAAAGGACTTGTTTCGAGTTGTAATGTGGTAAGGGTTAAGGTGGGTCAAAAGGGTAAAGGGTTTAACACAAGCATTCGTAAAGGAAAAAATGGATAAAAGGGATAACAACACATAATTCTGAGATAAACAAGTGTAAATATAATACTACTCTGCACTTATTGATGCTACTCAAGTGTTCTTCCTGTTTCTTTTATTTTTTTCTTTTTTCATTTTTCATTCATTTTTTTAATACATGGAAGAAACAATGACTAAAATAGCAACTAAATAAAATGTGCTTCAAGAGCAGGGGTATGAGACAACTCATCTTGGAAAAAATTGTAGCAAAAATCCCAACTAATGCATTACTTAATAATTTATTAAGCTTATGTATGGGTATGTTAATGGAGTTTTGGGATTTAAAATTTTAGGTGTTTTAAAGAAACAAAATAGTTAAGGCTCAATAGGGGTAGCAAGGGACAATAAAGGGTAAGTCATTTAGGCCAAGGGTTAACACAAAAAGGGCCTTAATCATCTCTATTAAGTATGCGTCTACTGGATGGAGTCATATCGGCTCGATCCAGTAGACTTAAATCGATTCAAAGTAAGTTTTGAAGGTGTTAACTTAAGGAAGCATCACACAACAAAGAAATAAAATTACTATAGATGGAGTGATATCAGCTCAATCCTCAAATTGACTCAAATGAAAATCTATTATGCATCTCTACACTACCTTATTACTCAAGTGTCAAATTGTGAGTAAGCTTATGCACCTAACTACTTCTCATCACTCAACATGGTTCATTCTCTACTTAAATGGCCTAATCCGAGTTCAAGCATGCATTCAATCTCATTCCAACTAGTGTGATAGAATCTCATGGTAAAAAAAATCAAAATGATTTAAGTGTGGTTCCATTGCTTAACACAAAACAACATAATATGCCTAAAACATGCATCCTTTTTAACACAATGCAAACAGTGTCTAAAACAATGCAATTGACAAAACAAGTGTCACCTCCCTACACTTAAAGAACACATTGTCCTCAATATGACAAGGTAACCAAAAAATAAGGTAAAATGACATCAAACCAAACAAAAGATATTAAACCAAAAAAATGGCATCAAACCAAACAAAAGAAATAAAACAATGTAAAAAGTTTAAGGTAAGAAGGCTCAAGGAGATTGTGGTGGCAACGGTGTTGGCGAAGGGACTTTAATATTATTCCTCTGAATGAACTTGAGGAATTTCTTCTTCATATACTGCTGCGCCTTATGCACATATCTCATCTAGGTGCCGAGCTCATTAATTTGCAGTGTCATTTGTTGATGGTTAGAGGCCATTTGGTCGAGGATTTGCTAGAATTTGTCGACCTCTACTGCTGCAGTTGATTTCTCTTCCACTGCTTCTTCTCGTGGCTCTAAGGGTGGTTGAGATGTGGATGGTCAGGAAGTGGCTACATCTTTGCTCTTTCTATTCTTAACGACTGTAAGCGTCTGAGGATTTCAAAGCTCTATATAATGAGGCTCTAAAATTTTAGAGCGTCTCAAATAAGGAACATCAAAAACATCATACCTAGCGGTATGCACACTATCCACATCAAGGATATAAAATAAAGCCAAAGCAGTAACAATGTATGACATGCCAAAATAAGAGTTGTTCTTATTAACACAACTTACAATGGATCAAAAAATGCGATAATGAGTATTTTTACCTTTAGTTTTGTTAAAAACCATTAAGCACATAAATTTATGAAGAAGTAAATGCTCGGTGCTACGAATTAAAGTATTTAGTGCATTCCTAGAGTCAAAATTAGTTTCACCCGTTAGAATTTTCCAGTAATCATCCACATAAAAGTCATCGTAACCATCCAAAATTTTAGCATTTGATAAATTGATAAGTGCCTGAATGATAATATAATCAAGTTTATAAACATGGCCACCTATCCTAAACTAGAATATATCCATTTTAGGAATGTAGCGCACAGTGGTGAAAAATTCAAAAGTCATCATATGATAAATCAACACATCACAATGAATTAACCTACTCCAACCAATATTCACAGCTAATCACTTAATTTTTCGTCTTAATCCTAGATTTTCTAGCAGTTCAAAATCAAAGTATCCAGGAGGCATTAAATCTCTATCTTTAAAGTCCCAAAATCACATAGCTTCATCTTCTAAATAACTAGGGAATGGGGCACGAAAAGTGGTTGCCATTGATATTTATGATATGCATTATGTTTTAGGGTTCAATTTGTTACGTATTTAGTGTTAATTTGAGTGTTTAGTGTGTGTTTAGGTTTTAATTGTGTTAGTATATGTGTTTAAAAGTTTTTATGGGTTAGTATAAATCTTTGAACTTAAATGTTATGTTTTTAAGGTACCTTGATGTGTTTGTCAGTGTTTCAAGGTCAACGGCAAAGAACAGAGAAGTTTCGGAGATTTTCAAGCCAAAACCACGACCTAAGATCGTGACACAATAGGTCACGATCGTGATAGAAAGATGTGAGCCACCAGGATCCAAGCCACGATCGTGACACTTTGGTCATAATCGTGACAGATAGATTTGAACCAGGCAACAGGGAGGGTTAGATTGTGGTCACGCTCGTGGCCTGCGCGGGCAGACATGAAAGCATATGAAATGTCAAGTTTTGAGGAATTTTCGGACTGTTTTGACCCTGAATGAACCCTAGGGCTTCCAAGGTATTTAAGGAACATAAAGAATAGAAAAAGGAGCTTTTTGCATTAACCAAAATTTGAAAACCCTAGATATCTTATCGAGAGATTTGAGGAAGGAATCGAAGGAAAAGAGACACGGGGAAGAAGTCTACGCGAAGTACTTCCCAGATGAGGAGGTTTCTCGCTGTTGCTGCCTCCACTAATCCATTCCACTCATATTTTTCAATTTTATTTCAATTTTATTGATTTATAAAATTGGGATAGTCGTTGAGAATAGGTTTTGTTAAATGTTGATTTATGTTTATACTCACCTTCAGGATTTTTATCTTTGAGATTAATGAAGTTTGATTTATTGTGATTTTATTGAGTTATTATGATTCAATTTCTGTTCTTAATAATTCAGTAATAAACTCAGAGGGTGAATCAAGTGAAAGTCATCAAATGGGGCTAACGAGAGTTAGGTAAGTTGATAGATTAAGAATTGAATCAAACCAATAAAATCATGTAACGAGAGATCGTGCATAGGTTTTCGGTAGGTTATTGGACAATTTTAGAACTAATTTAGGTTTTGGGTTAATTGGAAATCGAGAGATTACAATTCCATAATCTAAATTAGGGTTAAAGATTAGAACTCAAGAGAGAGTAATCCACCCTAAGACTGTCTAAACCTGATAATTCAGAGATTCCATATTCAATTAGGTTTTCATTAAGGTTAGATTAAAGTCCCTTTCTCCTAATTGGTAATTCCTAGGTTGATTCTTGATTGGGTTGTGCAAATTGCTATATTGTTTATAATTTCTGAATTTAATTTTTGAGATTGATTATTGATTGATTAATTTTCTGCCTAGTTATTTATTTCAATTATTTGTGAATTTGAGTTAAGCCTTAGATTTTAGGATTAAATTACCCCTCCTCGTGGGATCGATACCTTAGGTACTACACAAATGACCTGTGCACTTGTGGTATTATCAAGGTTAAGAATATTAAAACTGATCATACATAAACCGTCGATCAAGTTTTTGGCACCGTTACCGAGGAGGCGATAGTTTAGTTCTATAGTTTAAGGCGTTAGATTAGTTTTTAATTGTTGTTTTCATTTCATTTGTTGTATTTCAGAATTCATGCTCTTGTATGAAGACAAGAGTCACGAAAGGTTCGAGTTATGCAGCAAAAATGTTAGATTTAGATATCAATTGACTAGAACGAACCCTTCGGAAAGCTCGGCGAGAAGAATAAGAAGAGTAATCCATAACTAATTTAGGATGTGGGTTAATTGAAAATTAAGAGATTACAATTCCATAATCTAAATTAAGGTTAAAGATTATAACTCGAGAGAGAGTAATCCACCTTAAGATCGTCTAGACCCGATAATTCAATGATTTCATAATCAATTAGGTTTTCATTAAGGTCAGATTAAAACCCTTTTCTTTCAATTGGTAGTTCCTAGGTTGATTCTTGATTGCGTTGTGCAAATTGCTATCTTGTTTATAATTTCTGAATTTAATTTTTGAGATTGATTATTGATTGATTTAATTTCTGCCTAATTTTTTATTTCAAATATTTGCAAATTTGGGTTAAGCCTTCGATTTTAGGATTAAATTACCCCTCCTTGTAGGATCAATACCTTAGGTACAATACAAATGCCCACGCACTTGTAGTATTATTGAGGTTAAAAATATTAAAATTTATTGTACATAAATCGTCGAACAAGTTTTTGGCACCATTACTGGGGAGGCGATAGTTTAGTTCTATAGTTTAAAGCGTTAGATTAGTCTTTAATTGTTGCTTTTGTTTCTTTCGTTTTATTTCAGGATTTGTGCTCTTCCATGAAGACAATAGTCACGAGAGGTTCAAGTCGTGTAGCAAAAATGTTAGATTTAGATATCAATCGACTAGAACAAACCCTTAGGAATGCTCAGCAAGAAAAAAAAGAGTAATCCATAACTAATTTAGGTTTTGAGTTAATTGAAAATTGAGAGATTATAATTCCATAATCTAAGTTAGGGTTAAAGATTATAATTCGAGAGAGAGTAATCTACCCTAGGACCGTCTAGTACAATTCCATAATCTAAGTTAGGGTTAAAGATTATAATTCGAGAGAGAGTAATCTACCCTAGGACCATTTCGAGTCGTGCAACAGGAATGTTAGATTTAGATGCCAATCGACTACAACAGACCCTTAGGAAAGCTCAGTGAGAAGAAGAATAGATCGAGAAATCAACAATGGTCGAGGAGTTTCAACAAAACATGGACTATAGAGCTAACATAGACTATTGAGCTAACCAAGGATGGCAACAGAGGACCCTGATGGACTTCTTAAGTCCGAGGTTCAGAACGGCAAACCAAGGAGTAGCTAGGCCGCCTGTTCAAGTGGCCTCGTTTAATATTAAACCCGTACTTCTCAACATGCTTTAGTAGAATGTGTAATTTTATGGATTGGATAATGAGGACCTGAATACGCACATATTAATTTCTTTGAGATCTGTGATACTTTCTGGTATCATCAAATATTGAAAGATGCAGACCGAATCAGTCTGTTTCCCTTTACTCTTAGAGACAGAGTGAAGGCTTGGTACCATTCACTGAGCCCAGCTAGCATTACAACATAGGTCCAGCAGGTGCGTGCATTTTTAGACAAGTATTTCCTATTGACTAAAACCAAGAAGATTATTAAGGAAATCACAAATTTCCAACAAGGTGATGGGGAATCAATCTACAAAGTATATGAAAGATATAAGGACTTGCAAAGGAAGTGCCCACACCATAACCTATCGATGGAGTTCCTATTACAGACTTTCTACAATGGAGTAAACCTACCAACAAGAGGCACAATCGACACAACTTCAAAAGGATCTTTAATGCAGAAGACTGTTGATGAAGCAGAGGAGCTGATTGAGGGGATGGTGAGCAGCAACTGCTTATGGACACACGAGCGGGGTAGGCAACCTACTACCTTCAGAGAGCAGAAAGGAATTGTCGTGGTCAATCAAATGACAGAGATGTAAGCAAAGATCTACAACTTGACGCGACAGCTCTACAGCTTAAAGACATCATCTTTAGCTATGGTGAAGGTCATACATTTAAAATTTAAGCTCTATGGGCAATTAGACTGTGGACTGCTACTTAATGAAGGAAGACAATCAGGAGGAAGTAAACTACATGGGGGTGCAATATAGACGAGGAGGGGGTAACAATCCCTACTCTAACACTTATTGAAGTAAATCACATGTTAGTAAAGACTTTAAGTTCAAGAAACTAGATACAAAAGAAAGGGGGTTGAATGGTGTATCCCCCTTTTTCTAATATAAAGTCTCGAAAAGAAAACTTTGCTTTCTTATTAGAAGAATATCACAACTTATTACGTAGATAAATCACAAATTATCTCTCTAAGAGTTTTAACAACAAAGTAAACTAAAAGTAAGAGTAGAGAATAGATGATTTGATTTTTATACTGGTTCACCCCAAACCGTAGGCTACGTCCAGTCCTCAGAGTTCGTCTGAGTGTTCTACTATTCTTCAAACGATTACAAGTATTCTTTCCCTTTCAGAGCCTCTTCAGGTCTCTTACAAAGTATTCTTTCACTATCTTAGCCTCTCCAGGCTATCAGCCTTTT
>JAOTAY010020850.1:0-11700 GCA_025629805.1 Erythroxylum baracoense | reverse complement strand
TTTTTATACCTAAATGTGCAGCTGCACATTTAGCATTGAATTGCTAAATTAAAGATGGTTTTTATCATGCTTTATCATCATTAAATGGGTTAATGATCTTGTCATTAAATGGTTTAATGGTTGTCTTTTAATGATGGCATGTAATGTAACCTTTTAACATTCATTTCATTAAAGAAAGGAAGAGGTGCATTTGACGTATCCTCTCTTCCTTCTTTCATCCATAACTAAAAATGAGAAGGTCTCATTTAGGTTATTGGTCTTTTCATATAGCCATCCTAAACAAATGAGAAGAGTCTCATTTGTTGGCTTCTTTATGATTGATTAAGGAGTGAAGTGGTGCATTGGATGCACATCACATCTTTCTTTCATGATAATTGAAATTGACAAAGAGAGGAAGAGGTGCTCTTACATTTTGTTTTGACTCACTCTCTCCTCTCATACATGCATAGTCAAAACTTGAAAGAGAAGAGTCTCATTTTTTTCTTCTTTCTTCTAGGAAAAATCTCCCCAAAATACTTCTTCTCCTTTCCCACCAAAGGGTCTTGTTAACCAAGTTGTCCAAGAAGAACAAGTGGTAGATCGGATTGGTTGGGGATACAAAAACAAGGAGAGAATACATTGATGAAGGAAAAGATACAAAAGAGTCAAAGCTATAGCAAGGATTTGGAGAGGATATAAAAGGAAGGAGTTAAAGTCGTATCAAGGAGTCGGCATATTTCTACCACCTTGTTCTTATGTAAATTATTTTCCTTATACCGTATCATGTATAGTTGAAACATGTTGATCTGGTTATCTTATTTCCGCTGCATTTTGATTTCGAAAAAGTTTTGAAATCCATCGTTTAATCAAATCTTGCATGCTTTTGTTTTCGATCTAACACACCTCTCTCAAGACTCTAAATCTGTGTTTCTACTCAAGGAGGCAAGTCTCCACAATGCTACCTTCAGCCCTAACCCGAAGATGCACACGGGTTTCCATTATTTTTAGGCTTTCGTGACAATATAAGGTCATAAAGCCCTAGGGCTTTATGACCTTATATAGTCACGAAAACCTAAAAATAATCGAAACGGACCCGTGTGCATCTTCGGGTTAGGTATCCCACAATCGTGGGAATTGGCATGAATCCTACGATCATGGGTTCTTGTGTTACAATTCCTTGACTTCCCTTCTCCTCTCTTAGTCCCTAGCTTAATCACAAAGGTGGCCACCCTCCATTCCTACATAAAAATGATCAATTCTTACCCTAAATCATCATCAAACAAAAAAGAACAACAAAGAGGATCAAACTAAATAAAAGCATATAAAATAAGTCTTAAAACATAATAATAATAACCTATTATGCAATAAACACATGCCAAATGCTTAGAAAAACACACACTAATGTATAACTATCAACTTCCCCACACTTAGATCTTTTCTTGTCCTCAAGTAGAATCAAACACAACCAATCAATTCTGTCATTTCATTTTCACAAAGAAACATGCAATCCCTCTAATTGTTGCCAACTCAAATGTTAAGCTACTACACATATCATGACTACTTTTCATTAATGTACATAAGCAAACTCATCTTATGGCACCATCACTCACAAATATAGATGTAAAATAAATCTTTCTCATGGTTTCACTCATTTCTCTTAAGTGTTTGATGGTTGGTGTTTCGCTCAAGCTATTTATAGGAAACTACACTACCATAGGCTTGTTAATACACCAATTCTCCTCTACATTGATTACATGCATAAATAGATCAAAAGGACTTACTTCGGGTTGTAATGAGGTAAGGGAATAGGTGGGTAAAAAGGGTAAAGGGCTTGACACAAGCATTCATAAAGTAATAAGTGGAAAAAAGAAAACAAAACATATTTCAGAGATACATAATTAGAAATATACTACTACTCCGCACTTATTGATGCTACCAAAATGTTCTTCCTTTTCTTTTCTTTTCTTTTTCACCTTTTTCTCTCTTTTTTTAATGATATGCAAGAAACAATGAACAAAATAGCAACTAAATACAATGTGATGCAGGAGCAAAAGTATTAATCGTAAGGTTACACACGTTAAGTTTTACTATCTATATCCTTGGTAAATTCTATAAGTGCATGGGTCGTTCGTGTAGTACCTAAAGTATCGATTCCACAAGGAGGGCTAACTAGTCCAAAATCTAAGGTCAGAAACACTACTAAACAATAATTGACAAACAATAACTTAAAACACAAGAATTAATTAGACTAAATAAACCAAATCAATCAGCAAAAATAATAATTAATGATTAATACGGAATTAAAAACAGTCACGATGACAATAAACAAATTAAATATGAAATTGAATAGTAATAGAATTTGACCAATTAACGAACAATGATCACACACCCAAGTTCCACCTAATGAGTTTACCGAAAGAGAGAAAGGGGAAATTGCATATCTTCAGTGACAACCTAACTAATTACGATTTAATGAATTAACAGTTCTAGAAGATCCTAAGGTCAACTACTCTCTCAAGTTATAATTGAACCCTAAAGTATAAATCCTAATAAGATTATAGGAAGTTGTAATCTCTCAATTACCAACCTATCCAAAACCTAATTAGTTCTTAAGTTCTCTAATAAAAAATTCGAAACCTAATGTGATCTCTCTACACAAGATTTACTAACTTGATTTAATTCTATATCTATTAATCTGCCTAACTCTTGTTAGCCCAAATTAATCATGTTCTCTCGATTCACCCTCTCAGTTTATTATCAAGATATTGAGCGTAGAATAAATCATAATTAATTCAATGAACACATTAAATGATCATATTTCATTAAGTCAAAAATAATAATCCAAAGGTGAGTATAAAACATCAACCACATCGCAGTCTGTAATCAACTATCTATATCAATTCTATAATCAAATAAAATTGAAAGATATAAGAACCAAAACTACGACGCGATGATAGGAGGCCACAACTTTAGAAAAATTCTTAATATGAGAACTACATAATGTCTGCGTCGTCTTCCTCTTCTCTCTTTCTTTGTCTCTTTCTCGATCTCTCAAGGTCTCTTTTAGGTTTTCGTTGGGTAGTTGCTCAAAGATCTTCCAAGGCTCTCTTTCCAGACCCTCGCATCTCACTTGTGATGTTCTATTTATACTTTTAAAGCTCTAGGTCAAATTCGGGGTCAAAACGGTTCAAGAAATCTTGCAAAACTTGAGATTTTCTGTCAGCACGATGCAAGCCATAATCGTGGCCCTACCTAGTCATGATCGTGGCATTATACGCAGGATCGTGGCCTGGATGTACGCTCTCTGTCATGACCCTGCCCTCATGTGCACAATCGTGCCCTGGCTGCTCTGGCTCATACTTCTCTGTCACGATCGTGGCCCTACTGTGCACGATCATGGCCTATGGCTTTAGCCCAAATATCCTCGAATCTTTTCTGTTCTTCACCTTTTACCCTAAAACACTATCAAACGCATCACAGCACCTAAAAAATATAACATTTAAGCTCAAAGACTTAATATAACACATAAAAACACTAAAACAGACAAACTAATATAATTAAGCCCCAAATGGATACTCAACTCTCAAATTCACACTAAATACATCACAAATTAAACCCTAAAACATCATGCAATTGACAACTAACAACATCCCCACACTTAATGTTTTCTTGTCGACAAACAAACAAAACAAATAGAAAACACGCAATGCAATAATAAGGCATTGACTTTGATCTTCATGAAATGAATTTAATCTTGAACACAATCATTTAGTTATGTCAATTCATTAACATGCAAAATATACGTCTAGGAGCTTTAAACTAAATATAGAACTTAATCGAGACCTAAGTGTTAACTTATTTACCCTGTTTGAATGTACACATACATTAATAATTTTTTCGATCCCTCAAACTTTGTAACTGTTCCTAAGTACATTTTATGAAAATTCAAGCTTATTATAAGTCCGGTAAGTTTTTATCAAGAAAAATTAATTTTTAAATTTATTTAAACCCAGACTTAGTGTTTTACTCGGAGGCAAACATTTATGATGAATGTTGATCCAGTTACTCAACTAAGTCATTTTATTAAATAGCTTAGTTGAAACGTCATTATAGCCTTTTTATTCGAAGGCAGACATTTGTGATGCGTGTCAATCCTGTTACTTAGCTATTATCACGTTTTCAACTAGCTACTAGCTCTATTTATGACCTAAAGGTCAGTGGAATAGAAATTTATTAACAAAACTTTTTTTTGCCTACCTTGTTGCTTTTAGCTATTCGTTTTCATAAAAAAAACATTTAAGCTACTTAAGTTAAAAGACCTCAAATTATAAATGAATGTGGCAATCCAGAGGGTGCTAAATTTACACTGTCATAATTGGGCTGTATATTTATCCAAAGACCCCCTAATTCACTAATTTCGCAGGCTAATGATCGTTCACAACCTAATAGACAATGTCTAAAATTAAATGAATTTCACTTAATCTAAGCCATTGACACATTCACACACTTCACAAAATGTAACCTAATAACTATCATATAGTATGCAAAATCACATTCAAAAGCAAAACGCACAATCTCTCCCCACACTTGAACATCACATTATCCTTAATGTGAGAAAGAAACACACACAAACACATACAAGAAGGATAAAGACAAGAAAATAACGTACCAAAGAACAAACAAAATGAACAATAAAAATAGAAATAAAAATAAAAACATAAAAAATAAAAAAACAAACTATAACTGAAGACTAATTCAGGAAAGAAAAATTTTAGGTTAGACATGAAATCCTAAGGAGACGGAGGTGGTGATGGTGTCGGAGGTGGCAATTCAACGCCTTGAGACTTGAAATATCGATAGATCCGTCGGATATCTCAACTCTGGCGTCGTTGTGTGCGCACCATCTCTGAAAGTGTTTTGTTGGTTTTGGATATTGCATTCAAAACCTTCTTCTAGCCTTGCTCTTCCTCTTCATCGTCTTCTGATTCTTCACTCGATGACTCCTTCAATCGAGGGGGCACTGAACTCGAGCTCGCTTGACCTACCCTGGTCCGCACATGTGTCTTCTCATGGTTATCCTGCAGACTCATGTTTGTGGAATGGATGATCTTCGCCTGAAATAAATGATAATGGTTGAGGAAGTCAAGGGGTGAACTATTAACTCCCTCTGTTCCACACCAAAATGTTCTGCAATGGCAGACACTATATATCCCATTCCAAGATGGTTGCTCTGCTTGCGCAAAGTCACAGCAATGGCGTTCAACACATATGTGGATGTGCATACGAGAATACTTTGGTCCATGCACCATAATATGAAAAGTTCTTTGGTGGACACATAAATTAGTGCAGTAGCAAGTATTCATGGGACTGGATAATGTTATTATGCCCATTCTTAGAGTGGAATCGCTCAATTTCATTAAGCTCATCCCAATTTTGGGAAGGACAAAAGTCATCATGTGGATGAATGATGGGGGATTCGGGGAATCCACACTTCTCACACATAATTTCAATAGTTAGTTCATATGCTCATCCTCCCAATCTAAATCACAATTCCTTAGTATTCTTAGGGTCAAAGGTCAAGGTAGTAAAGAATTCTAATGTGAGTTTCCCATAAACAGGGAATTGGAACCGTATAAACTAGCCCCACTGGATTCTCTCAGCTAGGTTCTCTACCTGCTTATGCAATTACAGCCTATCTAATGTGTCAACATCAAAGTATTTAGGAACTAAAATTTGCCTAGAACAAAGGGATCGAAAATGAGTGCCTTTCTCTTTAGTATTAATAGGGAATGGTGCTATGAAGTCCACTGCTCGGTTCCTTCTCCCCTGTCCCGCAACTTGCTGTATTCCAAAAGGTTCCTGTAGGGCCAATTGCTTAATGCGTGGCATTATTGAGCTAAAATGTGGAAGAATTCGAAAGGTTAAAATTTCTAGTGAGAGGTGAGAGTGTTTAGTTCTTTGAATTCTAGAGAGATAAAATGAAAATGAAAGTGAAAGTGAAAAAGAAGTAAGAACTGAATATATAGGTGGTGAAAAGGGTAAAATGGTAAAAAATCCAATAAAAAATCAGGCTTACCCTATTTCTGCATAGGCATGAGCCACGATCGTGGCCTGTTAGGCCACCATTTTGGCATCCACGATTGTGACTAGCGGTTGTACCCTGACTCCAATGTCCTTTGTTTGTCCTTTTTTTAGTCTTTTCTCTTTCATTTCATAATTCTTCTATAACCATTTTCACTCCCTCTTTATGTTTGCACAATCTTCCGGTAATTACGAAATTCTATTCCTTTTTTCACTGTTATTCGATGAAAACAAAAATAAACCTAACTATAGAATTCAAATATTCTAACAAAATTCAACACGAAACTAATTTTCCACGGGTTTCCTCCCACGCAGCGCTTCTTTTAACGTCAGTAGCTCGACGCTCATTTAAGCTCACGGTGGATGGAATGAATGGTTTGATGGTAGCATCATCATTAGTTGCAGAGTCTATACCTTAGCTACTATACTCTAATTATCACCGTCCTTTCAATTTTCTTTGCCTTGTTTTCTCCTTCGTAAGCACTTCTTTCAGAACGCATTTGTAGTATCCTCTATGTCCTCCCATTCGCCTTAAGGCTCGGTTCCTCTGACATCCACTAGAGGTGAAGGAGTTTTGTACTGTCTAATGGTCACCTTGAAGGTTATATGCTCCTTCTCTAGTTGTAGAATTAACTTACCCCCTTCATCATCAATAATTGAGCATGCAATAGCTAAGAATGGTCACCCAAGAATTATCAGAGTGTCCTCATCTTCACTGATGTCTAAAACATAGAAATATGTGGGAAAGATAAATTTACCGACCTTTACTTATACATCATCTATGATTCTTATTAGTCTATGCGACATTTTATCAGTCATCTTAACCAAAAACTTGGTAGGCACAAACTCTCTTAACCCTAATTTTATACTGAAAGTATAGGGCATCATATTTATTCTTGCACTTAAATACACAAATGCCCTATTTATAATAATGTTGTTGATACTATAAGGGAGGAAAAAGTCCCCTAGGTCATCTTTCTTCGTCACAATGTTGGGGTTTCCTTCCAGTGGTTACTCCTTAACCTTCTTCTTAACGGACTCTTGTAGTTTGAGCTTCGATTGTACTTGTTTTGTCACTTCCTCGATCTTGTTATGCTCAATTTCCCATAAATTTTCACTTCCCTCTTTACACATAACTCTCACTGCTGCGTAATAGGGAATAGAAATACCCATCGAGTTACTTGAATTGACTCCATCACTGGCTCTATCGAAAGGTCTTTTTCAACTATTTGACCTTTTCCTCTATCTTCTTCTTTTCTTAGTTCCTCGTCTTGAGTTTAAGTTATAACCATGATACGCTTCTTAAGGTTTGACTCAGTGGTGCTTGGACGAGTTCCAGCTTGTTGAGTAGACATTGGCTCTACGAGCTACCCCACTTGGACTTCTAAATTATGTATGGATGAAGCATGATTCTTATTACTTGCTCGAACTTACTCTCGAGCCTCTTATGAGCTTCCTCCTTACTTCTGATCTTGGCCAAAAAATTTTCCAACTTTATCTCCATTAAACTTGTTTTATCCTACTGAAAGTTTGATTGTTCTTGAGGCCTGAACTGCCCTCCATTATTATCGTTTAACTAGGAAAAATTGGGTGATTTTTCCGCCCAGGGTTGGAGGTGCTTGAGTAGGGATTGTTTCCCCCTCCTTGTCCATATTTTGCCCCCATGTAGTTTACTTACTCCTGGTTATCGTCTCTCATCAGGTACCAGTCCACAGTATCATGATCTACTTGACCACATAACTCACACTTCAACTGTGTGGCCTTTACATGAGTTGAAGATGACACATTCATATTGCTAGGTTGTCACGTCAAATTGTCAATCTTAGCTTACATCTCCATCATTTGATTGACTACGACAACTCCCTTCTGCTTTCTAAATGTAGTAGGTTGCCTACTTCTCTCACTTGGCCATAGGCAGCTATTACTAGCCATCTCTTCGATGAACTCCTCTGCTTCATTATCCATCTTTTGCATTAAAGATCCTCCTAACGTTGCATCGATAGTGCCTCTAATAGGTGGGTTTACTCCGATGTAGAACTTCTATAGAAGGAACTCCTTCGGTAGGTTATGATGTGGGCATCTCCTCTGTAGGTCCTTATACCACTCCCACGCTTCATGAATGGACTCCCCGTTACCTTGTTAGAAATTAGTAATTTCCTTTATGATCTTTGTAGTCTTTGTTAATGGGAAGTAGTTATCCAAAAAAGCACGCATGAGTTGCTCCCACGTTGTAATGTTAGCGGGCTCAGTTAATGGTACCAAGCCTTTGCTCTATCTCTAAGTGTGAAAGGGAACAACCTAATCCTAACAGCATCCTTTGACAGCTGGTGACACAGAAAAGTATCACAAATATCGAGGAAATTGACGATATGTGTGTTCAAATCTTCATTCGCCAGTCTATAAAATTGGACGTTCTGCTGAAGCATATTCAAGAGGCTGGCTTGATTTCGAATGAGACCACTTGAATAGGTAGTCTAGCCATTCCTTGGTTCGTTGGGTTAAACCCTGACCTTATGAAGTCCATGAGGGTCCTTTGTTGTTACCTTCCAGGGTTAACTTTCTAATCTATATTTCTCTGAAATTCCTCAGCCATTGTTGACTTTTCTATCTCTTCTTCTTCCTCTCGTCGAGCTTTCCTAAGGGTTTCATTCTATTCGCTTGATGCCTAAATCTAATGTCTTAGCTGCACGACTGGAACCCCTCGTGACTCTTGTGTTCATGTAAGAGCACGATTCCTAAGTAAAATAAACGAAATAAAAATAAAAATTATAAACTATTCTATTGCCTTAAACTAAAAAACTAAATTGCCTTCCCTGGTAACCGTGCTAAAAACTTGATCGCAAGGTTACCCGCCCTAAGTTTTACTATTTATAACCTTGGTAAATTCTAAAAGTGCACGGGTCGTTCATGTAGTACCTAAGGTATCGATCTCACAAGGAGGGCTAACTAGTCCTAAATCTAAGGTCAAAAACACTACTAAACAATAATTAACAAACAATAACTTAAAACATAAAAATTCACTAGACCAAATAAAGCAAATCAATGAACAAAAATAAAGATTAACTATTAACATGGAATTAAAAACAATCACGATGACAATAAACAAATAACCATGACAACCTAACCAATTATGATTTATTGAATTAATGGTTCTAAAAGATCCTAAGGTCAACTACTCTCTCTCAAGTTATAATTGAACCCTAAAGTATAAACTTGAATCAGATTATGGGAAGTTGTAATCTCTCAATTACCAAACTATCCAAATACTAATTAGTTCTTAAGTTCTCTAATAAAAAATTGGAAACCTAATGTGATCTCTCTACACAAGATTTATCAACTTGATTTAATTCCGGATCTATTAATCTGCCCAACTCTCGTTAGGAAAAATTAATTATTTCTTTCGATTGACCCTCTAAGTTTATTATCAAGATATTAAGCGCAGAATAAATCACAATTAATTCAATGAACATATAAAATGATCAGATTTCATTAAGTCAAAAATAATAATCCAATGTTGAGTATAGAACATCAACTACAACGCACTCTATAATCAACTATCTATATCAATTCTATAATCAAATTAAATTGAAATACATAGGAACCAAAACTATGATGGGATGGTGGGAGTCCGTAAATTCGAAAAGCTTCTTAATATGAGAAGCACATCATGTCTGCATCGTCTTACTCTTCTCTCTTCCTTTGTCTCTTTCTCAATCTCTTAAGGTCTCTTTTAGGGTTTCGTTGGGTAGCTGCTCAAAGTCCTTCTAAGGATCTCTTTCCAAACCCCTACATCTCACTTGTGATGTTATATTTTTACTTTTGAAGCTCTAAGTCAAAGTCGAGGTCGAAACAGTCCAAGAAATCTTATGAAACTTGAATTTTTCTGTCAGCCCGACGTAGGCCACGATCGTGGCCCTGCCTACCATGATCATGGCCAGCTCTTTAACCTTTCTATCACGATTGTGGCCGCATGTGCACGATCATGCCCTCAGTTGCACAATCGTGGCCTGACTGCTATGGCTCGTCCTTCTTTGTCAAGATCGTGGCCTTGCTGTGCACGATCGTGGCCTAGGGCTTTGGCTTAAATCTCCTCGAATCTTCTCTGTTCTTCACCGTTTACCCTAAAACCCTAACAAATGCATCAAGACATCTAAAAAATATAAAATTTAAGCTCAAAGACCTAATCTAACCCAAAAAAAACACTAAAACACACAAACTAATATAATTAAACCCTAAATGCATACTCAACACTCAAATTCACACTAAATACATCACAAATGAAACCCTAAAATATTATGTAATTGATGACTATCAAGTATAACTCAACTAATCTAGGAAGCAAAAGAAAAGTAGCAAAAATCCTAAACTAATAGTAGGGGATAATAAAAGGTAGGTCATTTAAGCCAAAGGTAAACACAAAAAGGGGTCTTAATTGTTCACTCAAGGTTACACGCTCTAAGTTTCAATACTTTGAACCTTGGTAATTGCCGCAAGTGCACGGGTCATTCGTGTAGTACCTAAGGTGTCGATCCCACGAGGAAGGGAACTAGTCCTAAGTCTAATGACAGCTAAGTCACAAACCTAACAACTATTGTAGAAAAGTAAATCAATTGATAATCAGATATGAGAATTGAAAGTGCTAAAAGTAATAAAAAAGCAATTACACAACCAAATCCAAAATCAACCTAGAAATCAGCAAGTAAAAGAAAGGGGATTTTAATTCGAAGTTAAAGAAACTCAACCAATTATGCAATTATTGACTCAACGGGCCTAAATGGTCCTATGGTGAATTACTCTCTCTCGAGTTATAATTCTTAGCCCTAATTGATAAACCTTAATTCAATTTATGGGAATTTCGATCTCTCGATTCGCAATCGACCCAAAAACTAAATTAGATCTAAAGTTGTCTACTAACCTATTGGGAAACTATGCTCATGATTCGACCTTGCACGAAAAGCTCTTAGAGGTTGAATCAAAGTATTCTAAGAATTGCACTATAGGGTGCAACCTCAAGTAGTTCACTTAGTCAGAACCTAGACAATTGAATCTAAGTTAACCTATATTGCATGTAATGCAAACTAATTTGGAGAAAGAAAAGGGGTTTTTGATTGTCGAACTAATCGGTGGAATCAGTTTAAATGTAAAAATAAATGTTTTTGGATTTTAGGGATATAAAAAATTAAAGGATAAAATAAAACGCAAAAGACTAAATAGTGATAACGTCCCCTTGAAAGTGAGTTTTTGGCCATCATTGTTTGAAATTGATTAAAGTAGAGTAGAAACCACTAAGCTTTAACATGTAAACCTTGAAAGACTCTTCTAGGATCTTAATCAATGAGACTCTATTTTTTTAAAATCCCCTTAAGTGCTCTTAGTGTGTGTAATAGGATTAGCCAATGCAATCGGTCAAATGGAATCTAAAATCATCTCAACATTAAACACAACTGTGTAAGACAAGATAGAATCAAGAAAATTTCAAATAGACTTATATGAAACTTCATACATTTAAACTCAAAGTTCTACATAAACCAATCCATCCTACACGTAACGAATATCTAACATTTGATTAAAACCATAATCAAATAGCTCATCTACAAATCATAAATCCTAGACCTAGGATGTATAAATTCATAGCTGAAC
>JAOTAY010020849.1:0-11700 GCA_025629805.1 Erythroxylum baracoense | reverse complement strand
CCTAATTTATAAACCCTAATTGGATTATGAAATTTGCAATCTCTCAATTCACAAATTATTCAAAACCTTAATTAGATCTGAAGCACTTAAGTAAACTATCGCAATATCACACGGGATCTCTCTGCACAATTACCAATATGATTCCTCACGGTTTCTAGTAAATCACCTAACTCTCATAAATCTGATTTAATCATTTTTCATTCAATTTATCCTCTTAGTTTATTACCGAATTATGAAACAAAGAAATCAAATCACACCATTCATCCAATAAAGACAATCAATTAAATTATCATCAAATCGAAATAAATTCCTGAAAAAGAGTTAGAACATCATCAACTAAATTATCATTAAATCATACAATCCATACCAACTTTATAAATGAATAAAATTGAAACAAAAAGGAAATAGAAACTTAAAACGAAAGATCTGGGAAGGTAGCAATGTCGGGAAACCTCCTGATCTGGGAAGCACGTCGAGATTGCTTCTTCTTCCTTTTTCTTTCTCTTCCTCCTCTCTTTCTCTTCCTCTTTCTCTCTTAGGGTTTCCGAAAGTGGCTACTGAAAAGCTCCTTTCTTCCTTCTCTTATTGTTCTTTAAATAGTCTCTTATGTTTTGGATAACCCTAGGGCTTTTCTGGGTCTAAAAGGTCTAAAAAGTCCCTCGAAATGTGAAGTTTGTAAGTGTCTGAGCATCTGCCCGATGCAGGCCATGATCGTGGCTCACATCTGAGCCTTCTTTCATGATCGTGGCATGTAGGCTATGATCGTGGGCCATTCCTGAAGCTTCTGTCGTGATCGTGGCCTATCTGGCCATGATCGTGGGTAGTTGTTTCAACCCGAATGTCTTCCGAAACTCCTTTTTTCTTCAGTATTGACCCTAAAATACTAGCAAACACATCAAAGTACCTCAAAACATAATATTTAAGCTCCAAAGCTTATACTTACCCTTAAAACACAAATAATTAACAAACTAACATAATTCTAACCTAAACACATACTAAATAATCAAATTAACGGCTAAACACGTATCAAACTATGTCTTAAAACATGATAAAATTTACACTTATCAACATCCCCATACTTAAATGTTTGCTTGTCCTCAAGCAAATAGAATAACAAACAACACAAAATCACAAAGCAAACAATGCAATAACACAATTCAAGTTGTTCCAAATCATTAACATGCAAAATCTACGTCTAAAAGCTCTGAACTAAATATACATATTAATCAAAACTTAAATATCAAATTTATTCACCCCTTTCAATTGTACACGCACAGTAATAATTATTCGGTCATTCAAATTTTGTAACTAATCCTAAGTATATTTTCATGAAAAGTTAAGCTACTTACAAGTTTGGAAGGTTTTATTAGAAAACTTTTTTTAACGCTTTTTGTGGACATGGACTGAGTTTTTTTTACACTGAGGCAAACATTGGTAATGAATGTCGATCTGGTTACTCGACTAAGTCATGTTTTTAATAAGTTGCTTAGTTGAAACATCATTATAGCCTTTCAATATGAAGGCACACATTTGTTATGCGTGTTGATCCGGTTACTCGGCTACATCACGTTCTTAACTAGCTACTAGCTCTATTCATAACTCAAAGGCCAGCATAATAGTTATTTATTTAAAATTTACAATCAAATTTTTTAAAAATTAATTCATACCTACCTTATTGCTTTAGCTACTCGTTTTCATGAAAAAATACTAGCAAAGCTAAGTCGAAAGACCTAAAATTATGAATGAATGTGACAACTTATAAGGTGATAAACTAACATTGAATCCTAATTAACTTGCATATTTTAGCCAAAGAACCCAGATAACTAATTTCGTGAGCTAATGACTCTTCAAAACCTAATAGATTATGTTTAAAATTAAATAAATTTCATTCCATCTAAGCCATCGATATATTCACATAATTCACAGTATGCAACCTAAACACACTGACATAATAATATGCAAAGTTCACACTCAAAACGAAACATATAACCATCCCCACACTTGAACAACACATTGTCCTCAATGTGAGAAGGAGACAAACAAACACTTAAAAAGGGGAATAAAACACAATATACAAAAAACATAAGAAGAAAATACTAACAAAAGTGAAAAGAGAAGGGTTAGAACATGAACTCATCAAGGCGACTAAATATGAGACATTCTAAAGCAAGGAATGTTATTGAGAGATGCTTTGGATTGTTGAAAGGAAGATGAAAGATCTTTGCGTCTCCTTCATTGTTCTCAATTCAAACCCAAGTTCACATTATAATGGCTTGTTCCCTTCTACACAACTTGATTCACAAGTTCATAAGCTTTGATATGAACTTGTGATCTACAAGAGTCAATCACTGAAGACAAAAAGGAGAGTGAGAAAGATGAGAGTGATGAAATGGAATACATTACACAAATTAGTCCAACTGATAAGTGGTTGACATTCAAAAATAATATGGCAACCAACATGTATAACATATAGACAACTAGATCTAATGACAATGATATGGATTAGTAATTTAAGATATGTTTGTTTTATATGCTTATTAGATTGTTGAAATATTTTGATTTTGATTAATGTACCTGAATGTTGAACATCTTTTTTTGTTTAGTATTAGCAATATATAACTAAGAGTTATTAGATTACTTTTGAAATACACCCATGTGAACATCTCTGTTTGGTTGAATCTGTGTAAGTGAGTTATTAGAGTTCATCATTGTATTCAAAATTTTCAGCAAAGTTATTTTTGTTATATGTTATTTCCTTGATAACTCTTACATTGTCGCACTTTTATTGTGAATGGCTAAGGCTGCTTGTGGGAGGGGAAAGAATAAGCAATAATGGAAGGATGATGAGGTTAAAGCTTTGGTCAATAGTTTGCAGAAACTAGCTTGCGATCCTTTATAGAAAGTAGATGGGGCATTTAAGAATAATTGCATGGTTAAAGTGCACAAGATGTTGTCGAACAAGATTCCCAATTTTGATAAGGATGTTAATCCTCACATTGACTCTAAGATTAAATGGTTAAGAAACAAGTACAATCCAATTTCTAAAATGTGTATGCAAAGTAGCTGTCAGTGGGATGATGTTGAGCATAAGATTAATTGTGAGAAACAATAGTTTGATGAATGGTGCTTGGTAAGGACATCTAACTCAAAAGTTGATTGAGCTCTTATTTTTGTAGTTTCTTTTATCATAATTATGACATTTTCTTGTTATGAAGTTTTTAATCTTATTCTTCCTATAATTCTTTTTTACAAAATCATGAGAATGCAATTAGAATATGGAACTTTAAATTCCCATATTTGAGACATGGTGTGGGGTAAAGATAGAATCACGAAACTCAAAGATAAAAATATAGCTGAAGCAAGTGCTAAGGCTAACTGCTCAAAGAATATGACAGTGTATTCTTTATTAGACAGAGAAGATGATCCTGTTGTGGTCTCTGACACGCAACAATCTCCGTCTATTCCTTCAAGCACCCATACAACAAAAAAGAAAAAAAAATTCTCACTAAGAAAAGGAAACTTTTTACAAGAAAAAAATCAACAATACTTCATAAAATTATTGACTCAAGGTTAGACAACTTCACTGTTAAGTTTAAGTCTATCTGCAAACAAATGGCGTCACAATATGCAGCTGTTATAAATGCTTTGATTGTAGAGTCTAAATTTGATTCCCTAACTAACGAGAAGATGCAAGAGCTCATCAATGAACTTCTTAATATTGGCATATCTCAAATGGACGTTGGTAAGGCTACTGTATTATTCTATAATGATCCTGCTAAAGTTTAGGTTTTGTTCACCTTAT
Source organism: Erythroxylum baracoense (assembly GCA_025629805.1). Classification (NCBI taxonomy): domain Eukaryota; kingdom Viridiplantae; phylum Streptophyta; class Magnoliopsida; order Malpighiales; family Erythroxylaceae; genus Erythroxylum; species Erythroxylum baracoense. The sequence continues at coordinate 7,898 of JAOTAY010020849.1, read as the reverse complement.
TAAGACATTTAAAAAGGTCTTTTGTGCTTGGATTCCTCTATCCATCTTCTAGTCCAAGAATCATGCGAGGGAGCATATTAACACTTTTGTAATTATTATGAACTTATGATGTAATTGATGTTGCCTAAATAGGTTATTTTTTATTAGTTAGGAATTTTCTAGTTTTGATGCAAACAAAGTTTATAGTGTTAACCTGGTTATTTTGCATCAATTGAAGGCTTTTGGTTAAGGTATTATGTATAGTTGTGATATTTTACATCATTTGCATCATCATGGAGAATGTAAATTGTATTAAACTATGTTACTTAATTTTCCTGTAACAATGGAATGGGGGATATTACGGTTATGTCGATGAATTGTACAATATTTTAGATGAGTAAACTATATTTTGAGGACATTATGTGACTGATGATATGTTGATGCAAGAAAATACTAGAGCATTTTTTTCTTCAAGAGCTATTAGAAAGGAAATACCGCAATATACTTGATTTTAAACATTCTGTCATTATAAATGGTGTGCATAAATTAAATATAAACAATTAGAATATATTTAAAATTTGATGTAAAACAAATTTTTATTTCTCAACATTTTTAGCAAACCAACCACCATCAATAGTAATGATAATCATTCCTTCATCTTAACCAACCATCATAATTATATTGATTATATCCATTCTCATTCCTCATTATATTCATTCTCATTCTCATTACTATTACTTCATGTGAACTGAGCACCCCCTTAATTTGTTTTTATGACCTTGAAAAATGAGACATTGAAGTAAAATAAAAGGGCAATCACCTTTTTTTAAATTCTGCCACCTATAATAGGATGTACTTGTTGCTATTAATATTTTATGTCCATGGTCATTTCAATCATTAGCTTTTCAAAGACGTCCATTCCTATTGACTAAAAAGTAAAAGAAATGGAATATAAAAGAGAAAAAATATGACATATTTACATGTACCTAAATCAAACCATTTCCTCAAACTCACACTATCTCCACAACTGAACACAACATATTTACGTGTACCTAAATCAAACCATTTCCTCAAACTCGCACTATCTCTACAATTTCTTTCTTTTCTTCTCAAAAATGAAAAGATTCCATCGAAAAAAATCTAAAGGACTCATTACTGGTCTATACCCTTGATGCCAAAGTCTAGCTTCTCTTTATCTAACCCACAACTTATCAGAAAGAATATCACACTATCTCTTATTAAAGAAACTATTAAAATCGACCCCTCTCTCTAGTGGAAGAAGTGAAAAACCCTACCTCTCACCATTGAAATTGAGAACCAAAACCAATGAATAAGAAGGTTAAAAGGCAATGCAATATTCTTCATGTTGGTTTTAAATTATGGAATATAGTATCCCACCTGATCTCTTCAATACCAGTTGACCAGTATTCTTCATGCTCATCACCATCCTTCTTCTCCTCTTTGTCAAGATCATAAACCATGGGCCTTGAGAAACTATCAAGTTTAGGTCCAGAAACCAGTATAGGAGTGTAGCTACCACCATCTATGAGCAACAATCTTCCAGAATTAGCCATCATGCCATATAGGATCATCTTTGTATATAAAATATAACATTAGATTTTGTCATATAAGATTAAAAATTAATGTTAGCTAAACATTACATTTTATTGCATTAAGGTTCCACTTCATTGTAATAGTCTTGATAATTGAAATTTTATGTTTATTTTTATTATTATTTTAATTCGTAAGTTACAATGCCACAGTTAATTACTTATTGAATAAAATATCAATTGCAAAGAAAGTATATGATCTACAATTCAGTAGAATTATTCAGTATCCTCTCCTAATATTAGGATGAATTGTAAATAATTATAAGAGTAATACTAAAAATTAATATTTTCAAATGGGACACGTTGAAAAGTTTTAGCTTTTCATTTTTTTTAAATGTTATTATTTTAAAAACACCTGTGCAAAGCACAGAGTTAGTGACTAGGTAACTATAAACTAAAGGGAATACATTACTCGTTTCATTACATACAGTTGAAATTCACCAAGTAAAACAATTTTAAATAAATGATACAATTGTAGACAGATACCAGGTCACATATTTCCCAAGAACGTTAAGCGTAACATGTCCTCTCAAACTAGACAGGAATTATTTCCTTGTCCATAAAGCAACTGTCAGATATAATTTGATTATCTTTGATAAAAGTTCTAAGCTTGGAACTTTTAGGTCTTGCCAAAATTTTAAACGGCGGATATCATATTTCTAATTATAGGTAGTAGTCATAATTACAAAAAATTATAATAATAAATTCGAACATAATGGTAGTATTTATAACCCTAGATCTTTCTAAAGATATTGTGTATATAAGTGCTAGAGAAAAAATCTTTTTTGATCAGACATAAACTAATCATCATCATTATGCATAAACTCACAAAAATATTACTCTTTTTAACTTGCTTTTTTTTATAATCTAAGAAACTTCAATCATTGAAAATGTCAAGTTATAGCATCAACCCGTTGAAAACTTAGAGAAAATAAGGAAATAAAGAAAGTCGTAGTGTCACTAAGATTAAGGCCTCCGTCGTCCTTAACCAAAAGCTGTCACATGCAACATTCGGTTTAAGTTATATCTGAAAATGGACACCAATAATTATTTAAAAGATTATTATTCATAATTCAATTTGTCCTAAAACAACATACAAGACTTCTCATCAATTTCACTTTTGAACATGAGAAACAGGTGGATTCACGAGTGGTTGAAAATAAACTTAGTTTAATACATGCTTCTAAATTATGAGTTGTAACGAGTTGTATTTGACTTGGTCAAAGTACTAAGTTAAATTGTCTTTGAACTCTTTTGGACAGCTTCATTGAGGTTGGCATTATAGTCAATTATTACCGACTCTACTTCTCTATAAATATGGTCATTTGGCCATTACATATGTATTGTACAAAGTCAAAAGAAAAGTGAGTGAAAAAAAAGGTTATGTAGCGTGTGAAGGCTTCTTATGGTTCCCAACTCGAACGAGCTATGTAGTGAGAAGTTTTAGTAAAGTGAGTGTGTATTTTGTTAAACAAGTCTATTTCTAGGCAATCTAATTGTCAACATCTAGTATCAGAGCTCAGTTAAAGTTGTCAAATAGATCAAGATGACTTCGAGTTCAACAACTGAAGTTCAACAATTTCATCTAATGCAATTATCAATTTTCAAGTTTGATGGAAAAAAATTTTTTACGATGTGAAAATGCTTGATGAAGTTATATTTGAGAAGCAATGAGTATGGTGAAATTTTAGAGAAAGGCTTAGTAGACAAAGAAAAATTGACGACTAAAGAATCATAACAACTGGTTCATGATCGTTCATGAAATGAAAAGGCCTTGTTTTTAATTTTTCAATCTGCTGAATTGTCGATTCTTGAAAAAATATTCCATGCTAAAACAACAAGGGAGACTTGGAATATTCTACTCAAAAGATATGAAGGAGCAGACACAATTAAACAAACAAGACTACAAGGTTTGAAAAGCCAATACGAGTTGATGGAGCAAGGAAAAGATGAAAATATTTGTGATTATTTTTCACAAATGGAAAATTTGATCAACGAGATGAAAAATAATGGTCATGAAATTATAGAGAAAGATATCGTGGAGAAGATCATGTGCACATTGACAACTCAATTTGATTATATTATCACGACTATTAAAGAGACTAAAGGTTTGGAGCCCATGACTATCAATGATTTGCAAGCCTAAGTCCCATGAAACGCGAATGAATGAACGATCACCAAACACAATGGAGTGAGTTCTAAAAGCCTAAGTAAGTTTGAGAAATGAGAAGGAAACTGCAATAGGCAAAATAGAGCATACTCAAAGAAGTTCAATTTTCAAACGCAAAGGAGGAAAAAATTTTAGAACCAATTCTAGACCAAGAGCAAGAAATAGTGAAACTTCTTAAGATAAATCCAATATTCAATGTTATAAGTGCAAAAAGTTTGCTCACTATCAATTTGAGAGCAAGTCATATATTTAGTGCCATAATTGTAAAAAAATATGATCACTATAATAAAGAATGTCGTAGTGAAAGACAAGAATATAAAGATAATTGAGTTGGATTCGTTGAGAATAATAACTTAGAGACCTTGTTGATGGCCGCTCATGAAACTAGTAACAATGAAAACTGTCAATGGTTATTAGATTCAGGTTGCAACAATCACTTAAGTGGAAGCAAGGAAGTTTTTGTCCAATTAGATTAATCCTTTCATTCTTCAGTAAAGCTTGCCAATAACTACCAGATTCCAGTTTTGGGAAGAGGAAAGATTTTTATAAAATTGAAGAATGGGTTTTTTAATTATATTTTTGATGTGTACTATGCTCTTACTCTTTGCCAAAATCTATTATGCGTTGGATAACTGTTAGAAAAGGGTTATCGACAATAAAGATGGATGCATCGTAAATGATATAAAAAAGGGCATGATTCTAAAGACGAGAATGACATCCAATCGTCTATTTCCAACATATCTTAATTATGGTAATACTTCTTTAGTATCAATGATAATTGGCTATGGCATATGTAACTTGGGCACTTGAATTTTGTAAGCATTAAGTTTCTTGCAAACAAAGAGTGAGTTTTAGGCTTGCCAACCATTTAAGTTATGGACCAGATTTCTGAGTCATGTGTAATGGGAAAAAAGCATCGAGATCCATTTCCTACAAAGTAGGCATGGAAAGCCAAATGTCCACTAGAGCTCGTTCCTTCAGATCTAAGTTATATGGAGGTACTATCAAATGGAGGTAACAAATACTTTATTATATTTATTAATGATTATAGTAGAAAGGTATGAGTTTATTTTTTGAAGCAAAAATCAAAGGCACTTGAAGTACTTAAGAATTTTGTAGCGTATATTGGAAAACAAAGTAGTTATTCTATCAAAACTTTAAGAATGAATAGAGGTATAAAATATATTGTTTGTGATGATTTCTTAAGAAAGCATGGAATTAAACATTGGTTGATAGCAAGGTACACTCCTCAACAAAATGGAGGGAAGAAAGGAAAAATAAAACTATCATGGATATGGAGAGAAGTATGTTATTTTGTAAGAAGTTACTTAAAAGTTTATGGGTAGAGTTTGTGGCCTATATGGTTTATATTTTGAATATGTGTCCTGTTAAAAGTGTTCATAATAAAACTCTAAAAGAAGTATGGAGTGAACGAGAGCCTAATCTTAGTCATATAAGGGTGTTTGGTTGCATATCATATTCACATGTGTCTGATGAGTTGAGAAATAAGCTAGATGATAAGGCAGAAAATGTATATTTCTCTATTACAGCATAGAAACAAAAGGTTATAAGCTTTATAATCCAAAGACTCAAAAGTGATCATCAGTTGAGATGTTACTTTTGAAGAGGATGGAGTGTGGGATTGGTCAGAAAAAGAAAAGAAATCATTGTCAGTATTGGTATTCATAAACAATGAATTGGAAATGACTAATCAAACTGGAGAGTCATCTTCAGCTTCAGTTTCTCAAGAGTCAACTCATGTTGATCCTAAAGCTTCATCTCCTCCTACTTCACCTTCACTTAGGTTCTCACAATAAGAATATCATCCGCCCACTTATTTGAAAGATTATGAAGTAGGTAATGATGACGAAATTGTGGCCCGTTATGCCTTCTTTATAGATTATGATCCAGTAATGCTCAAGGAAGCAGTGAATGATGGTCATTGGATTAAAGCAATGGATGAAGAAATATACGCCATAGAAAAGAATAAAACATGGGAGTTAACCACTTTACTAAAAGGAAAGAAGTCTATTGGTGTCAAATGGGTATACAAGAGAAAGTATAAGCCCAATGGAGAAGTAGAACGCTTTAAAGCAAGATTAGTTGCAAAAGAAGACAAGCGAAAGCTACGTATCAATTATTCTAAAGTATTTGCACATGTTGCAATTGTATACTATACGTTTGATCATTTTAGTTGTCGCTCAAAGTAATTGGAAGATCTATCAAATGTATGTCAAATTAGCTTTTTTGAATGTACTTGAAGAAGAAGTATATGTTGAGCAACCACTAGGATATGTATAGCAAGGAGAGAAGATAAGGTTTATCGGCTAAAGAAGGCATTGTATGGTCTTAAATAAGCACCAAAGGTATGGTATATTCGTATTGATACTTATTTCATTGAACATGATTTTCATAAATGTCCATATGAACAAACTTTGTATATAAAGATCAACGAGGAAGGAGACATTGTTATAGTTTGTCTCTATGTAGATGATTTGATCTTTACTGGTAATAATTCAAGAATATTATCAAAATTCAAGAAGGATATGGTTTCTCACTTTGAGATGACAGATATGGGATTAATGTCCTAGTTTCTTGGTATCGAAGTAAAGCAAACAAATGAAGGCATATTTATTTTATAACGGAAGTTTGCAAAAGATATTTTAAATAAATTCAAGATAAATGCGTGCAAGTCAATTTTAATACCAGTTAAAGAAAGGTTAAAGCTTGTGAAAGATGGCAATGGTGATTTGGTTGGTGCAAAAAATTCAAGACTTATTGGAAGTCTAAGGTACATAACTGCAACTGGGCCAGGTATTGTTTACGGAGTGGGAATTGTGAGCAGTATTTTATTCAAACAATAAAAATATATGACTAGTTAGATATACAATAGTGATTGGGCTAGTGTCATTAAAAAGAGAAAAAGCATGTCAAGTTATGTCTTTCATCTTAGTTCTGAAGCATTTTCTTGATCTTCAAAAAAACAATAAGCAGTTGCTCTTTTAACTACAAAAGCAGAGTATATAACAGCAACAAATTGTGTTAATTAAGTGATTTGGCTAAGTATAATGCTTAGTGAATTACAACGCCAACAGGATGGTCCAACGACAATCTATTACAATAATAAATCAACAATCACCTTAACAAAGAGTCCAATATTCCATGGTCGAAGTAAGTATATTGACATTAAACATCACTACATATGAGATTTGGTTAAAGATAAAGAAATTACAATTAAGTATTGTGCTTCTCAAGATCAAATAACAAATTTTTCACGAAGCCCTTGAAAGCTAAGTTATTTTACAAGTTGAAGAACATGCTCGGAATAATTAAACCATGTTTAAGGGAGGATGTTAGAAATTAAACTTGGTTTAATACATGCTTTTAGATTATGAGTTATATTTGACTTGGTCAAAATGTCAAGCCAAATTGTCTTTGAACTCTGTTGGACAGCTTCATTGAGGCTTACATTATAGTCAGTTATTAGCGACTCTACTTCTCTATAAAATGACCATTTGGCCATTATATATGTATTTATGCAAAATCAAAAGAAAAGTGAGTGAAAAAGAAGGTTGTGTAGTGTGTGAAGGCTGTGTAAGGTTTCTTTTTTTTTTCTTGGTGAAACAAGACTCAGGCTTTATTAATAACCTGGAAAAGGTCCATAATGGCCTGAAGCATCAAAACGGATGCATTCAGCAATACACTGTGGTTGCTTGTTATGCCAAAGAATTCCTTGAGCTAATCCTCTACCCAGTTTCGCCAGTTTATCTACAGCTGTGTTGGCCTCCCAGAATATGTGCTCCAGCCGCACCTCCTGAAATCCATCTAATAACTGGTGGCATTGTATAAGCACCTCACTCCAAGGTGCTTGTATTGACGAGCGCCCCAGTGCTTGGATCACCTCAAAAGAGTCCGACTCTAGGTGGAGTCTACACACACCAGAAGAAGATAGGCCTGTGAGTATCGCCTTGGCCTCTGCTTCCCACGTTGGACAGCTTCCAAGGTTTTGTGAAAAACCCAAAATCCATGAACCTTCGGAATTTCGTAATAAACCACCCGCCACTGATAGGCCCGTAGATGGGTCATGTCCCCCATCACAATTAAGTTTAATCCACCCTGGTAATGGTGGAATCCAACGA
>JAOTAY010020848.1:0-11701 GCA_025629805.1 Erythroxylum baracoense | reverse complement strand
TTCGTACATATAATAACAATGTAGCTTTTACTTCCTATGGAGCTAGGTATGATCGAGAATTAACAAAAAATAAGAAAAGGATTTATACGTTTCGTGTTCAAAGTCAAGTTTATAATTTTATTGACAGTTTAGTTCTAACAATTAATAAGGTGTCTGACATTCAACTCTATTTCTTTGATACTGATGAGGAACTAAAAGGAAGGACTGACAGCTGTGATAAACTTTGAGAGGATACATTAAAATTGATTATGACTATTCTATAGGATAATCCTTATGCCAAGTTCTTTTGAAGTCTTAAAGACATTCCATCACTTGAGAATCATGCAATAATTCTGAGGTGTTATCCTGGCCTTGATCAACGTATTTATAATTTTCCTGCTACATCATAAGTGGCTGCTATATATACTGAGACTGATGATGAAAAAATTGATAAATGTCCACACATCCAAGTCTATACTCACTCGGGTACAAGTTATAGAATTCAGTCTTACTATGCATGTTATGACTCCCTTCAATATCCTCTTTTATTTCCTCGTGGTGAATCTGGATGGCATCGTGGAATTAAGCGTTTCATTTCAAAGAGAAATAGGAGCAATGTTTTAGATGAAGGAAATGATGTTCATTTCAACCCCTTTACTGATCCATCTGAATTGTTCACTATGAAAAATACAGGCAAGTTTGTCTTTTCGTTTAATCATTTTTTAAACATTATTTAATTTCACCTTTTTATTTATGAAATTCATTTTCTTTACTATTAGTTGCTGATCAAGAATACTGTGAAGATAGTTTTGTTTCTACTAGAGAATATTATTATTATCGACTCCAAATGAGAGAAAATGATGAATCTATGTTGCTTCACAGCTTAAGACTGCTTCAACAATTTGATATGGGTAATTATATAAAGATTGCAACATTTCGACTTGATTTCTATGGAAAAGGACAAAACAAAATACGAACAGAGATACTACAAGGTGTTTTGGATAGTATTACTGTTAGTCAAACAGAAGGTTCTAGAATTGATCGTCAAGTTGTGCTCCCAGCTTCATTTGTCGGTGGTCCAAGAGACATGAAACGATATTAGCTTGATGTAATGACTCTAGTACAAAATTATGGTAAACCAGATATTTTCCTCACCATGACTTGCAACCCTATATGGAAAAAGAAATAAGATAATCTTAAATTTCATGAAAAGCCACAAGATAGATTGGATTTACTCGCTAGAGTATTCAGAGCAAAATTTGAAATTCTTAAAAATGAGTTGTCAAAGAAACAAATCTTTGGAGATGTGGCCGCATTTGTTTATGTTATTGAGTTTCAGAAGCATGGATTCCCTCATGCTCATTTATTGCTGATACTTAAGTCACATTATAAATTGCTAAATCCAGATTCTTATGATCAAATCATATCCGCTGAAATACCAAATCCTGATCAAAATTCACGATTATATTCTCTTGTTATTAAGCATACGATTTATGGTCCTTGTGGTTTTATGAATAAAGATTGCCCTTGCATGAGAAATGGTGTGTACAAAAACTATTATCCCAAGAATTTTACTCCTTTCACTGTTCATGGTGAAGACAGTTATCCATGTTATAGACGAAGAGATGATGACAGGAAGGTCAAATTTCTAGACATGAAGTTGATAATATGTGGGTAGTTCCTCATAATTTTTACTTTTTGATGCTAATTTATTGTCACATAAATGTTGCAATATGTTCAATTGTTAAGCTTGTTAAGTACTTATACAAATATGTCTTTAAGGGCCATGATCTTGTTAGTTTTAGTTTTGCTGATCAAGAGACTACAGTTGATATTGATGAAATCAGTAATTTTTAAGAAGGACGTTGGATTTCATCTCCTAAAGCTTTGTGGCATATATATGAATTTCATCTAGCAAAGATTAATCCATCAGTTTATATACTTCAGGTTCATCTTCCATATTAGCAGTTTATTTCCTTTGACAGAAATGTAGATTTGTTTTATTTGTTGAGGAAATTTGACTTCTTGAAAACAATGCTAACTGAATTTTTCAAGATGAATATGACAAATAAAAAGGCAGAAGAGATGAAATGTTTGTATAAAGATTTTCTGGAACATTTTGTTTGGAATCGAAAGACAAAAATATGGTCATAAAGAAGTCAAAAGAAAGTAATAGGAAGATTGGTTACTACTGACGTTAAAGAAGGAGAAAGATATTACTTAAGATTGTTACTCACACATGTTAAAGGACCGACATCATTTGATGACTTGTTGACTGTTGATGGTGAGAAAAGGAGCTGTTTCAAGGAGGCTATGTTGTAGTTAGGATTGCTAGCGTCTGATTTTTATATACAACAAACATTAGAGGAAGTTGTTATGTTTCAAATGCCAGTGTCATTTAGACTTTTATTTTCTACACTCCTATTCTATTGTTCGCCAACAAATCCAAAGCAGCTATGGGAAACATTCAAAGACAATCTTTGTTTTGACTACCAATATGCTTCTTCCTATAGTTCGTGCACATCTGATCAAATTACAAAGATGGCCCTTCAAGATATTAATAAATCTCTGGAGCAAATGGGGAAAAGGTTAAGTGATTACCATTTTGCTGATCATTAGCTTGATGTTGATTATCACCAATATGAAACTATAGAAATACAAAGTGAGAAGAATATATAAGTTGATTCAGAAGACCTATTATTACAGTCAAGGTTGAATAACGAGTAGAAATTCATATTTCATTTGATTTTGGATTCTGTTTCAGCTTCAAGTGGTGGAAGTTTTTTTATTGATGGTTCTGGTGCTGGGAATACTTTCTTATATCGTAGCTCTCCTTGCAAATTTACAGTCAGAAGATATATTGCAATTGTTGTTGCTACATCAGGTGTTGCAGCACAGTGCTTCCTAGTGGTAGGATAGCTCACTCAAGATTTAAAATCCCGCTTGATTTTTCAAAGAAAAAAGTTTGTCAGTTAAGTAAGCAAAACAGTATTGCAAAATTGATATTTGAATCTAGTCGTTTCTTATGGGATGAGGCTTCTATGGCAAAACGAGAAGCCATTGAAGCATTTCATGATTTACTTCAAGGTATCATGAACTCTAATAAACCTTTTGGAGGACAAATTGTTGTATTTGGCGGTGATTTTTATCAAACCTTACCGGTTATTGACCAAGCTACAAGACAACAACTAATTGATTCAAGTCTCCTAAATTCACATCTTTGGCGATAGATGCGTAAATTCTCTTTGACGATAAATATGAGAGCTATGTCAAGTCCAGCTTTTTGTGAATTTTTATTGTGCGTAAGAGAAGGCACTAAGCCAGTTGATGAGCAAGATCAAACATCCTTGCCAAAACAACTAGTTATTCCTTATCATAACAAGGATGAGTCTCTTAATAGGTTAACAAATTTCATTATATATTTTTACTATCGATTTTATTTATTTTAAACAGGTTACAATTACATGTTTCTAATGCCCCATTTCCTTCACCAAGTTACTTCAAAACGTCTTCCCTGACCTAAGCTTGTATTCATTTGATCCATATCAGATGATAAATAGATGTGTATTGTGTCCAACAAACGGTTGTGTTGATGAAATTAATGACATGATGATTAACAAATTGTCAGGAAACGTCCATTCATACATGAATTTTGACAAAACGGTTGATCGAAGGCATTAAGCAAATTATGAAGATTTTCTCAATCCTTTAAATCCTAAAGGCCTACCTCCACACAAACTGTTTCTCAAAGAAGGCTCCCCAATTATGCTTTTGAGAAATTTGAATCCAACTGAGGGATTATGCAATGGGATAAGGTTGATATGTAGACAATTAAAAGACCATACAATTTCTACATAAATTGTCTTTGGACCTTACAAAGGAAATTTAGTTTTTATACCTAAAATTCCTTTGCAATCTTCAGAGAATGAAAAAATGGAATACCTTTTGTCATAACACAATTCCTTATTCATTTATGTTTTGCAATGACCATAAACAATTCCTAAGGTCAAACACTTGATTATGTAGGAGTTTATCTCCGTCAGCCTGTATTCTCACATAGACAATTATATGTGGCTCTGTCAAGAGCTCGAACTCCTAAATCAGTTAAGGTTCTAATTATTCCAGGAACTTTTGACTCTTCAAAGCTTGATCAAAACACAAGAAATATTTTGTTCCATGAAATATTTGAATTAGTCAAATTATAAAGTATAGAACTATCAAAAGGTATATAAATTGTTTTGTTCAAGTTGATATAATTTCATTCCATATATAGAAATTTTATTTTTACCTTATTATTTTATTAAATTAATTATTTTAGGATAGAAAAGCATTTATTGATCAAGGATATTTTACCTGGTGCTCAATGGTGGTCATGTGAAATTATTGTCCAAGAAAAACAACATGTCACAATCACCAGGCACGCCATCGAAAAGATAAAAGTTTATCTTTTTTGATTATGAGGTATAACAATTATACTTTCTTCATTCAAAATCTTCTTTCTTTCTTACTTTATTATTAACAATTTCTTTATAATGACCAGGGATCACAAGTTGAAGGTATTATATTTATCAATGATATTCAACGAATGGGTAATATTTTGCAGCCGTATAAAAAATATATCATTTGTAATGTCACTGTGAAGGCAATTCTGCCTCAGTACTAAACTGAATACTTAAAAATACAGTGGATAATTACAAGTCGCACTGTTATTGAACCTGTACCAGATGATGACAACATCATCCCCTTGAAATTTAACTATACACCTTTCACAGATCTTATCAACTATATAAACGACAAGGAAAAATCAGTTGGTTAGATCCTTTATTTATTTCTTTATACAATGTTGACTATTTTTTCCTATTATATTTGACGATAGTTATATCTTACACGTGATAGATATTTTGGTTTTGGTTGTTGAAGTCTTGGATCAGAAAGAAATCGACAAAGATGGCAAACTTTCCACTGTGCAAAAATTTGTTCTTGCCAACAAACAATATTTTACATTCTCTGTTATTCTTTATATTTGGTAAAACCTCAGATAAGTTCCCTCTCTTTCTTGACATTTCTTTTCTATATTAGGCAATAAACAATTATACTGGCGATTTGGAATTCTTTTGTTTCTAACGAGGGCCAACAAATTTTCAAATCCTTACATTCTTATCTAATAGTTGTGTGTCGCAAGAAAAAAGTCAACTTCTATAATGCTATTTTTTTCTTCATCACGCTTTGACATTTTATTAGTTATTCTTCTATTTTATTTTTACCTTACAATTGAAAAATTTTAGGTGTTGCATTATCCTCCTGGTTTGACTCGGCAATTCTTATTAATCCACCGATACAAGAAGCTGTGGATTTTAAAAATTGGTACTATCATATTTTTCATCTTTGCTCCAACAACTAATCAAATTATATAGAAATTTTATAATATTTTAATACTTTCGTATTTATAATTATTATCTTTCGCTGCACAACGAAATAATAAGGAGCTTAAAAACCTTATCAATGAACAAGCTTATCTTGGATATAATCCTGATATATCTTTTCGATCACATCAAAAAATTACGAAAATCATCTTCTTGAAGTCTATCAGTAAGGTAAATACATTTTATATTCTCACACATATTGTTTATTTGCTATTAAATTTTTAATAAAAATCTTATTATATATTTCCAGACAACATGGATTAAAGCTAATGTGGATTAAGGCTAATGTTTCCATTCACACATCTTACAAAAGTACTGGTATATGGCATGCAAAAAATGCTTTTGTTCTACAGTTGCTACTTATGGAGTTCCATTCACTTGTAATTCTTATAGAGAGAAACTTCCGCCTGAACCCAGGTTTTTCTTTTTCTCTTTTCTCTTTTCAATTTACCGCCTTTTTCTTCTGAATTGTATATGTGCAAGTGTCACAAGTGTGACATAACATGTCACACCCATGATTTTAATCTCCTTTATTTTGCTTGCAAATATAGATGCCGTTATGACGTGGATTTGATTGACAAAACAGGGACTATCACAGCTTCTATTTTTGGTGAACTAGGTGAAAAACTTTTGAAATTTACTGCAATTGAAGCTATGCAATATTATCACTAGGTAATATTTTTTTGACTTACTACCGATGCTATTTAATATAACAAGAATTATAATATCTTTATTATATGACTAACAGCTAATATTTTTACCTTCCCATAATAAGAGTATCGAACTTCCTCTAGAAAAGGTGCATGCAGAATTGAAAACCAAGATATTTCTTCTTCATATCAAATTTGTAAATGTTCAGTCACCAGATGGAAGACAACGGTTCACTGTTATCCATTACTATGAAATTGATGAAAATGAATTTCAAAAGGCTTCAAATTGAATTGCATAACATGATGAAATTTCAATTGGCTATCAAAATAACACTGTTGACATTACACCTGCACCTATTTTAGGTATTCAACATTATTTATTCTTTGAATTTGGTATTTGTGATTATTTATTCATTTAATATTTGAGTTTTTATCTTTATCAAACTATGTAAACTTCCTTTTTACTTTAGTTATATTATCATCTATTATTTATCTACCTAGTGTTTTTATCAAAAATATTAATGTTACCTTATATATTTTGTAGCTGATATGCTTTGTTTTTTAAATATTTTTAGAAGATATTGTTGAATCTTCTTCAAGAGTCAGACAATGCCTTCATAAAAGATTCAGCGAGAGTGAACCCACACTGGCATCAAATACAGATGTTAACGACAGCAACAAAAAACCCAATTTGTCATAGGCTCCTTTTTTTTGGGGCAAATTAATCACGTAAGTTTCATACATTTTCTTTAATAATAATAATAATAATAATAATAATAATAATAATAATAATAATAATAATAATAATAATAACTATTATTATTATTATTATTACTAATATTTTTAAAAGTAAGTAGAATAATAATAATAATAATAAGAATAAGAATTATAAAATTAAGAAGAAAATTAATAATAATAACGAACTTAATAACAATAATAATATATATAATTAATAAAGATAATAAAATTAATAATAATAAACAAAAGTAAGTGTTAATAAGAATAACAAATTTAATAATAGTAAGAAGAAAATTAACAATTAAAATAAACAAAAACTAATAAATTAATTATAATAATAAAGTATTTATTAATAATAAAAATAAGTTATTATTTATATGCACATATGAAAATTTATTACGGTATGATTTTAAATACTTGTTTATGTTATTTGACATTTTAATAGAAATAAAAACAAACACTAATCAAAAATATTTATTGAGTGGTTGAGAAATAAATTTTTTAAATGTGATGTTACTGCAATAGTCATTCACGTTGTATTTTTCATTACTTTTTCAATTATAATTAATCAAGCCTTAAATACATTCATGAACGTATCATGTATTATGCATATTCAATGACAACTTTTCGGGTATGTTTCTTTAATACACTTTATAACCAATTACAACACCTTCCAAACATTCTTTAATCTCTAATACTCTTTACTCACTTTAATCCCCCATTCAATATCAACTACATTCATTTAAGTTCTCATTTAAACCTACATACCTCATATGGTAACATCCTTAATTGAATTAGGTAGAAAAATATCCAAACAAACACCTCATAGGGCCTTACAGGTCACGATCATGACTTTCATCAAAAGTCATGATCGTGGAGAAGCACAATCATGCTTCTCCTCCGAAACCAACAAGGGTCGCGATCGTGCCGCTGTATGATGGTGCCCTGCAGTATTTTCTTCCTTCTTTCTTGCAATTTTTGACCTACAAAAAAAGATTTTAGGCAACACTTTCTTCTAATCAAATGTTCCTCTATTTCTTACGTTTCTAATGACTTCAAATTCATACATTTTGGTTCACTATCGTGCAAGTTATAATCAAAATACCACATACTGTTCTCATACCTTGAAAAACCATAATTCTCAACTTCAAGCTAAATTTCAAGACTCTTAAGGACAGAATTGAAATTCAATTCCTTCATGAAAAATATAGTCATATGTCTCTAGTTTGCTTAGATGAAAATTCACCTAATTTGGATATTCACAGATCAAGTTATGTTCAAAATAAAGATGTATGTTTAGTAAAACACTACATATGACATACTCCAGAACAATTCATTGCCAAAGTTCTTACTTCTCTATCATTTCTCTATCTTTTCACGTTGATGATTCAGTTATACCTCAATTTTCAATTTAGCAATCTCTATACACAATTTACAAGTTCATGAACAATTACAACACAAAAACAGAACCTAATTCATACTTTTACATATCACATTTTCCGCATTTCACTAATCTTCATTTAACTTCAATTATTACTGTTAGCCCCGAGTCTTGGTTCTTATTTTACGATGACAAAGCACCAAAATTAGTGGATTTTTTAAAATAAAATAAATAAAACTACAATAAAGATAAAAAGAACTCATGGTGGGAGTAAAAAAAATTCACAAACAAATGAAATAAAATAGAATAAAATAAGATAGACATGAAAAGAGCCGAATAAATAAACAAACACATGAATAATTAAAATAAAAAGAGAAGAAGTGCAAAAGTCACGGGCGTAAAAGGGACAACCACGATCGTGACTTTTGGTGAGCAGTCATATTATTAAAGCACGATCGCGACTTTCTTGAAAATTTTGTCGCTCACGTATTGTAAATCTTGGGTTATCTTCTGTATTTGCTGATTCATTTGATTCAGTTGCTTCTATGTATTTTTGTTGTTTTTGGCCAAGAGTATGTAAACTCTAGCCTAACCAGGTTGCTGCTGTTGTTCCTCCTCACTTGATGAAAATGAGTCCAAAGATTCAAATCTGGAATTTGAAGCTCCACTTGAAAACCTGTGCTTCACTACCATACGTGTCCGAGGATTGAGCCAAAGTAGTGGCTAAATAGCCGATTCCTAAACTCTTTCCCTTTCTTCCCACTAATTGGATCAAAGTTTGAGAAATATGAAAGAACATGTTAGGCTTATGCCTTTCATCGATGCACCATAATAAAAACAACTCATTAGCGGAACATTTATTACTTTGACTTTTTCCAAACACAACAAAACACATGAATTTATGCAAAAGTAACCGTTGCAGACTAAGAATGTATGCATTTGATGCATTATGAGGATTATATTCAGGCAAGTCGGTTAAAAATTTTCAATATATAGGAGATGAGAATAGTCGATGGCTATCTTCTACCTGTGCCTTTGCAAAACCAAATAGTTGTCGTGACAACTTCTCATCTAAGCAATAAGCCTGGCCTCATAATCTAAAACAAAATTTTTGAGGTTTGCTTGACTCAAACCTCAAAAAAGTGAAAAACTCTAGTGTCAGTTCAAAGAAAACAGGGTAATTAATATGCAAAACTTGTTCCCATTTACCTCTCTTATCGAATGTCAAAATTTTATCTTTCAGCCTTATTTATTCTAGTACATCAAAATTAAAATATGTTGGTACTTGAATGATCTTATTCTTCAGAATACCATACATGACACCTTCTTCGTTCAAAAAAATGGAAAAAGGGGCATCATAATTAGCTGCAATGTCTGCAGCATTGTGCCCTCTGACCTCAGCTAAGATGGTTTCGTTAGATTTTCTAGGTCTTGGAGGCATAATGACGTTAAATGGTGCAAAAATCACAAAACAAACCACAGAAGACAACAACGACTCAACTCAAGATCTGAAGTCTCAACTTTAGATTTGAAGAAATGGAAGATTCTGACACTTGGATTTTTTAACTACTCATTCACCAGAGAACAAATCTCAGTCGAAGGAGAAGATGAGAGAACAACCGTGAACAAATCTTACTAGAAGAAGAAGATGAAAAAATTGTCGTGATTTCTTCGGTTAACTTGAGATTCTAAAGACACTGACGGGTATTACCTTGACTTTTTTTCTTTATTTTAATTAATGAAAATATTTACAAAATTTAAAATTAAAATATTTAATTTTAACTTACAATTAAAATTTTAAATTGATTATGAGTCACCACCGTCACTTAGGATTGTATGGTTTTAAATTTTTGCTTACATATTATGCTACTTTCTATATTTTATCCATTTGTAACACACACATTACATCATCATCATCATCATCATCATCATCATCATCATCATAATAATAACAATAATAATAATAATAATAATAATAATAACAAAATAATTATTTAATTCATTAATTAAATTATAATCAATTGATTGGTTAATTATGATATATTATATACATATGCACAGTTGTTGCTTAATTAGTAATGATAATAATAATGCCTATTAATTACAAAATAATACTTTACAATATTTATTCAATGATTTATAACAAAAATCATAACAATCAATAAGTCACATCCATCATATTCATTTTTACTTTTTACTTGGATATTATAATATTTATATTTTGTATATTTAATCCATTTTTAACAAATACATTACACTATATATTTCCTAAATTTTTTTATTTTCCATTCCAAATTTTTACTAACTAATTTTACTAATTCCTTTCTAATATTCTAACTTATATATTTTTAATATAACAAAATTTAACCTTGTTAATTCCTTTCTTAGTATATATTTCAAAATTTAAATATTTATAATTTTATTACAAATTCTTAAATTGCCGATGTATTTGGGATGGGATATTATAGGTTTCGTTTTCCCTAGTACTCATTTTCCTATGATAGGTTTTCCCATTTGGGTTTTTATTATCATAGGTTTTAACGAGGCTAGGGTGGAAGATTTAGTGGCCTCTGGCCATTTGTATCTTCTTGTTATCATTTGCCTTTTGGCAATTTCGCCACTTTGTATCTTTTTTTTTTCTTTTAATAATATTGGCTTAGGTTTTGGGCTTTCTGGGAGGGGGGGGTGTCTACCCGGTAGAGATGTCCCTGGTTAGTTCCTTTGCCTAAGTTATCTTTTCTGATTATTATTATTATTATTTAATAGTAAGTAGAAAATTAATAATAATAATTAAAAATAATAAGAATAGAAAATTTAAGAAGAAAATTACTAATAATAAGGAATTTAATAATAATAAATAAAAGTATTAATAATAAAGAATTTAATAACAATAATAATATATATAATTAATAAAGATAATAAAATTAATAATAGTAAAAATAATAGTAAATATTAATAAAATAATAAATTTAATAATAAGAAGAAGAAAATTAACAATGAACATAAAATTTAAAATTTTTAAAAATAATTATAATAATAAGGTACTTATTAATAACAAAAATAAATTCTTATTATTTATATGCAAACATGAAATTAAACGACAAAAAATTCACGGGTGTGATATAATAAGTCACGCCCGTGAGCATCTTATAATATTTTAAAATATTCTCATTTGGAAAAAATTATCTTACTTTACACCTTTGAGGCATTAATATAAATGGAGGCGTCACAGCCGTGCATCAAAACCATGCCAGTCACTTAGACTACTCCACTTTTTTTAGTTGAATTACCAAATAATAATTAATAATTCTCATTCAATTTCCAACTTATAATTTTTTGAAATCGTTTTCTTAAACTTTTTAAAATCGTTTTCTTAAACTTTTTAAAATCGTTTTCTTAAACAAAGCTTCATTTGGTTTGTAACATCAACGTCTCAGACAATATAGACAATATTTGTAACATCCCGGTCCCACCTAACGGGTCGGATCAGGGAAACGGGTCTATGAGAAGACCAATGAGAGAAGTAATGA
>JAOTAY010020847.1:0-11701 GCA_025629805.1 Erythroxylum baracoense | reverse complement strand
TATGCTTATTAACATTAATCTAATTTAGAATTAAAAGAAATTAATTGTAACACATTAAATTATTTATAAATGAAATCAGGGTGAGAACATTTAAAATATATTAACTAATTGATAAATAATTTGATCTATTAGTATAAATGCACTATGTTAAATAGAATATGAAAATTTGTTATTTAACTTTCAATCATCAAGTGTATCACATCATAATTGCGATCTTGAATTAGTTTTCATTTTTTCTGACACAACAACTTGTATGATTTCTTGATTATATATACATATATATATTTTTATTTATATTAATTTAGTATTAAAAACAGAAGAAAACTTTTTGACACCTAAAAATATAATTTGATCAAATTGTAGTAGAAAGATAATATGGTATATAGGATGAAAAATAGTTGAATACAACTGTACAAATATTCTACCAATCAATTCAGAGTGAATATTCTACCAATCAATTCACCAAAAAGTCTTGCTCACTTTCATATTCTATCAACCATACAAAAAGTCTTGCTTGGTTATCCAGAGAACTGTCATCGAACACCTTATAAGCATAACATAACTCAAGTCTTCTTCAAGCATTCATTCTTTTTGTTCCCTTTCTTCACCATCATTAACACATTTAAACAACTCAACAACTAATCTATGCAAACAACTCAACAACTAATCCTAAGTTTTATGATGACCATAATATTTAACAAACACAATGAAAGACAAAAAATAAACCCAGAAATCCAAGTAAGTTCTTACCAGGTTGAGTAGCACTGTATTGAGACGATAGAGGACAACCGAAGATAACAGAGAAACTTCTACAAACAACGAACAAAGGGAGCAGAAATGGCCAAAAAATCAGTCAGGAGAGAGGAGGAAGAAATAAGTCAGGAAGCGGGATAGGGGGAGGGTCTTCGGGTTTAAAGTTTTTGAGAGTAGGACGATGTCATTTGTCATTAAACAAACGACGATCTCACCTATATTTTTTTTTTTGCAGTTGTAACCTTTGGCGACGAAATGTAGATTCGTCGTCAAATGCCCAACATTTTCCTACCATATTTGATAACTTCTCCAAATACAAGGAAAACGACGGCATTTAATTTTTCTCATCCGGTACATTTAGCATCAAATCTACATTTCATCGCCAAATGTTAAACTTTTGCTACAAAAATAAAATAGCATCGCAAAATGTACAACATTTTGCTACCAAATTGATAAATCATCGTCAATACTAAACCTTTTACCTTTTTCCTGACGCGCAAAACTTTCGTTCCTATCACCATTTTGCTACCAATTATACACAACGTTGTTAAAACCCAAACATTTTCCTTACATTCTTAATTTTCTTAATTGATTAAAATATATGAGTTTTTCCTATTACTAATAACAAAATGAAAAATATGTCTTTTACACTTACATATGGAGTTGTTCTTGATTTGCTTAATTTTTATGAATTGCTAATCTATATTTTTAATTTGGTGGATAAACAAAATAAAATGGGAAAATTTTTAAAAATTTGTATCTTCTTTTTGTTATTAGTTGAATTGATAAGGATTGCAAACCACATTTCATTTAAACCAAATTAATCACTAACGTGACAACATATATCCTTTAGCCCTTAATCTACCATTAACCTTATTATTTGTATAAAAGATACATTTAATTTAAATATCCAAGGGTTTAGTGACAAAGTAATTTTAGTCGCAGAAGACCATTATCGCGACTTCTGCGCCTAACCATTATTAAATTGTATAATTTTTGGAAATACGTTTTTTGAAATTATAATAATCAAAATGTACAATTAGTTGAAAATTGTAAGTCCATTATAATTTATTTGAACGGTAAACAAATTAATTTGCAAATAATTTTCAATTGAATAATTTAATTTTTTAATTCAAATTATGTTTTATTTGGAAAAGGAAAATAAATTTATTAAAAATTATTTATGAACCTGCGGGCTTCTATTAAAAATTATTTATGAACCTACGGGCTTTGGCAACGAACCATGTATTAATCGCTACATCTGACGTTTGTCGACCAAATACAATAGATTGTAACAAATTAATTAATAATACTTCCAAAAAACTGTAGTAAATAATAAACAACATCATTTACCTAAACAAGAAAAATGACGCTGTTTTGTGTTAGGTTTTCAAAGACGAAAATATAAAAGGCTACTCCATTCTCATTTAAACCGTCAACATTTCTCAAAATCCTCTCTTCTATTTGGGTTCTATATTATGGTCATCACCATCGAAGAACCATTGTTAACTGAATCAATATTATTCTTTTGTTCTATTTTCATCAAAGAAGTTGTGCTAAGTTTAACTTAGACCTTTAGGTGTTTATTATGAGTTCTTAATTATGCATTTGATGTATGAGTTATGTTTATGGTTGTGTTTTGAAGATGATTTACTGTCTATCTTTGTTATTTGTTTATATCTGTCTATCTTTGTTATTTTTTATGGTTGTATTTTATTTGTTATATCATTGATGCATTTTGTGGTTGTGTTTTGAAGTAATATAGCTCAATATAGATAATACTATATTTTTGTACATCAAGAACATAGTCATGTATATTCTACCTTAAATTCTAAATTTTGCTTATGATACAAACTACAAAATAGATTTTTAAAATTTTAGTAAGGGTAACTTTCATATCATTAGGCACATTGAAGATGTCTAGTGCTAAACTGGACTACTTTCACTTATCATCGAAATTGGAGATGAACATATCATCATTTTATTCTAAATCAACATTTACAGAATATACCTCTTAATATTATTAATCAAGGAATGTCGACATGGAGACTAGTTTCGGATGGCCCTAATTCATTCCGTTGGGAGGAATGTGGCAAAATTGTCCCTACTAAAAAAATAAACAATGCAAAAAAAATCTCCACTTACATACACGAATCATCGTTTGCCTTCCATGGTTGATCTTCTGCTTCAAGGTATTTAATATCATCTGAACAATGTCACTTTCCTTATTATATACATCTCATTTCCTTTTATAAAGCTATTATATATATTCACATTTGATGGTATATACTACATCTTGTTTTAAGCTTCCTTGAGTCTTGAAGATGATACGTATGCCCATGGATGAGGAAGTGATGTCACAATAGTCCGTAATAGATTAAGGAAATTAGTTGTTTTGTAAAATTTGTCAATTCCACAGAGTTTGTCTGTTCATTCAATATGCATGTCACTCTAATTTCGGTTCGTTTAACGGTTTAATAATTTGACAATATCTAAGTTCTATACTGATTGTGTTTTAGGTAATCTGTTTCATACTGGCAGTTCATTTGGCAAACTTGCCTTCCATACTAAATCTAGCAACTTATTCATTATATCCTCTACAAGTTTAGCTATAGCGGAAAAGTTGTTGCAAGAGGGTGTGAAAAACCCTACACCTGAGGGAAACATTATTACTGTTTCAATTGGTGCCTTCGAATGTGCAAGGACCCTTCTCGAGAATCCAGACATCAGGGACTCATTTACCTTTACCGACTCTCATGTCACTTGGAATCCAAAAAATAATTATATCATTGTCATTTATTGATGCAATCAACTAGACTCAGCTTTAAATTTGATTTATTGTTGTATCTGTAAGAATTTATCAAACAACCTCTCTACTAGTTAGGGGTCAAGTTGCACACTATTAAGTGTGGACTATTATTGTTCTTGTTTTATAATTGTATGAATTGCTAAACTTCTAATTCAAAGTTCGTACTATTCCACGTATCATATTATTATATTGATACAATTATTTAAATTTTTATAACTATTTTTTGCAATGTTAGTAAATATTAATGATTAATTAATACTACTGTTTAACACTTAAAATTATGTTGTGTGTGTTTTTCCAACAATACGTTGTAAACATTCAAATTAAATCTCCAATAAAACATATCTTAACTATGATCGATTATAAAAATGTTAGTTTAACAATTTTTGTAAATGTCAACCCTTTGGTGACGATTTTGGGCAAATGGTCAGCAAATGTGGACATTTAGTGACGATTTTCAAAATTCGTCACCAAATGTTGATCTTTTGGTCATGATTCTAAATTTCGTCACCAAATGATCACTTTTAGCAGCAATATAAAAAATATAGCAAGAACATAACATCTTTTTACTGACAAATTTGCATAATCGTTACCAATTGTGAACACTTTAGTGACGATTTCGGGCATTCGTCACCAAATGTCTCGCAAATTATGGTGACGATTTTCGAAAAGCATCACCGAAAGTTCATTTAGCGACAAATTCCTGATATTGTCACCAATTGTGGATCATTTTGTGACAATTTTTTGTAATCGTCACTAAATGTTCAACAATTGGCGACGATTTCTATTATTTGTCACTAAATGTTATACCTTTATTGACGTTTTCTTAGTTAGTCGTGAAAGGCTTAGTTTTAATGATGATTTGTTAAATCGTCACGATATGTCAACTTTTGCCGATGATTTTGATAACGTCGCGAAAAGAACGTAGCTAAATGTATACTTTGTTGTAGTGTGTTGAATTGTGAATGATCGTGGTTGTTAACATTTGGACAACTCTGGAATGGACATGTAATGCGCTATATACTCTCCCTACCATGATAAGATCCAGGTGATCTTCAATGTGCAGTCAATGCCCTCTTGGCCAAGAATATATGAAAACAGAAACTTAAATAAGAAATTGTTGTATGACATTTTCTTTTGAAAATTGAAATAAATTAGTAAATAATTCTAAGTTGAAGTAAAGGTCAAAGCCAACTACAAGATCATAATCAATAAGTCACCTAAATCTCCTTTAAACAACTAAATCAAAAGCCACCGAAATGTTAGGATAAAAGAAATAATAAGTTGGATTACAAGGACTTTAAAGACTTACTACTGTTGGTCTATAGCAACACCACCATTGAGGTTGTGATATAAGATGTCGTGTTCCATTATCCTCAGTTTTCCTAAATTCAACTAGCAACCTCCGTAAAGCAGCAAGGAGGAAATTTGTGCTCAGATTGCTTTGAGGTTAAAAGAATCGAAGTGAGAATGGTATTGAGCGATAACCTTCTGAAATATAATTAAACCAATAATTAGGTTAAGCTTTTTTTGAAAGAATACTTAAGTTAAGTTACTAGCACAACTTTGCTCAAGTCATGAGCTTAATCTCCTTTGTTGAGAACTTTGAACTGCCATCAAGTTTAAGTCAATTATAGTTAATAACCTTGAGGTAAGTTCATATATTTTTTAATTTCAATACAAGCGTGAATATAAGGGTATTTTATTATGATTATTGATCTTATCTATCTTATAGTGCTTAAAGTCAAAACCTGAATGCTTTGTTTGGTATATCTTTAAAAGCCTTGCTTTTCTTTTTTACTATATTGCATATATCAATCAAGTAAAAATTACTCTATTATATAGTCAGCAAAGCTCAAATGATGAGGTTTTCTCGTGTATTCTATAATTTCCTCGTACTTATTATGGTGACAATATAAATTACATAATCTTTGGACTTGAGATTAGAGATTATCTATGAATTCATTTGAAAAAAAAAGTGATTGACATTCTCTATCTCCTAGTTGTAGAACTTGTTGTAGAGATTTGAGTTTGTAATATTTCCTCTTAGCCTTTCTATGGTTTTAATCCTATTTTTTGTAGATAACCAAAGAATAAAGGATGCCTTTAGGAGGTTGGATTCAAACCATACTAACTTGAATTAGGCTTATTTCTACATTGATATTCTAAATGACATTTAGAACCTTTTTAAACTTTCTTACTCTTAGCTGTTATAACTACTCCACTAGGCATAATCAATGGGTCTTCTAAAACTTGGCTAGTTATATGGAATTTGTGATACATATCAATCCTAAGTCAATTAAACACCTCAAAGAATAACGTCAATTGAATAACTACCATGTTAGATGGAAGAAATTCATTGAAACATTCTCATATGTCATTAAGTATAAATAAGGTAAGGAGAATTTTGGTGGTTGATGCGTTATCTCGAAGGTGAGTTCTTCTCACTTCTTTGAATGCTAGGTTATTTAGACTTGAATATATAAAAGGGGCCTTTTAAGATGTTTTATTGGGATTATGGTTATTTATTTTTTAAAAATAAATTACGTGTGCCTATATGTTATATGCAGGAATTATTTGTATGTAAGGCATATAGCGGAGTTTGATGGGGCACTTTGGTATGAAAAAGACCTTAGATATGTTAAATGAGCAATTTTATTTGCCTAAAATGAGACATAATGTAGAGCAAATGTGTGGTAAGTGCATCACTTCTTGGAAGGCTAAATCTAGATTTCTAACACATAGGTTGTATACACTTTTACCTATACCTAACAAACTTTGGGTTTATATTTCTATTGATTTTATGATAGGTTTGCCTAGATCTAAAAAGTGTAAGGATTTTATATTTTTGATAATTGATAAGTTCTCTAAGATGGAGCATTTTATTCCTTGTGATAAAATAGATGATGTGACTAAGTAAAGTACTATGATTACATTAGTTTCTCAGGAGTATAGTGAGTCACCAGGATAGCAATTTCCTTAGTTACATTTGGAAATTTTATAGGGTAAATTTGGAAAGGAATTTCTATTTTCTACTACTAGTAAATAGGACATTAACTACATTATACCAATTTTTTATATATAAAAGAAATTTGCATTCATCCACTGATCAGTCGCCATTCGAAGTTATTTATAGTTTTCACATACTATTTTTTTGAATTTATTACCTTTACCTATTGATGAAATAGTTAGTTTAGATAGAGTAAAGAACGTTCAGATAGTAAGACAATTTCATGAATTTGTAAAGCAACATATTAAAAAGAAGAAATAACATTATATAACCAAAGTTAAATAAAGTGGAAGACAAATTAGCCAAAGTTAAATAAAGTGGAAAACAAGTTATCTTTGGGCCTAGTAATTAGGTTTAGGTTTATATAAAGAAGGAATGATTCCTATTACAGAGGTGTTCTAAGTTGCAACTAGTGGGTATGATCTATTTTAAGCCATTAAGAAGATCAATGATAAAACTTGCAAACTATAACTTCCAAGTGACTACAATTTTAGTGCTATATTTAATGTTATTAATCTTTCTTCTTTTGATGTATGTTATACATAATCATCGTCGTCTTTTTCTCCGGTTAGTTGTCCATCATGGTTAGTTATTCCTCCTTTCCATTTGGTTTTTTTAATTTTTCTGCTTGTTATTGTTAGGAAAGCTTTTGTTTGGGTTGGTTTTGGTTTATGTCCTTTGTGTTGTCTACGTCTATTTCAGCTGTTAGTGGTTCATTGTGCATCTGAATGTGTTCCTGTTGGTGAAGAATGCCAGGTACTAGTGTTTTTGTTCATAGTTAGGGTTGAATTTTTTATACCTATAAAATGTTCGATGAAAAGCTTAAAGGGATAAATTTGTTTTCTTTTAATATGGTAAGTTAAATGGATTCAGATATAGTGTGGAAAGGATTCAGATACAATGTTTATACTTTTATAACAAAAAGTAGTGAAGTAACACTTAAAATTGTTAGTTTACTGAAAATACATAATTAAACTAGTATATGGTTTCCCAACTCTTAATTGTTAACAATAACAGAAGATCAAAACTTATAATAGGAAAAAAAAGTCTTAATGATGATGGAGAATTAAGTATAAGTTGATTAGTTTTAGAACTAAAAGCAATTAAATGAGACAAATCATTCATGGTATGGCATTGGTGGGAATAGATACGAATTTGGCATGTCTTTTTCGCCTTTAGAATTAGTTTATACTATACATTAATTATAGTCTTACCTAGGAACTAGGGGGCTGAAAATAAAAATGCAATACTTATAACAGATATTAGTCATAAAATTAAATTGAAATGCCAAAGTTACATCTTAGGGCTTAAAAATAAAATAAAATATAAATGGAATACCTAGAATGAATATTAACTGTTGGAATCTAAAGAAAATGCCTATATTAGTTCTATAAGACTTGAAATGAAAAATGAAATGCCTATAGGGAGTTTTTAGAGCTTAAAACTAAACTAAAATGAAATGGAATCCCTAAAATGAATGTTAGGGATTTAAAATGGAGAAAATGTTTAAAGTTGTATCATAGGACTTGAAATAAAAATGAAACCTTAAAGGTGGATATTGGGGCTTAAAAATAAAATATTTAGAATCAATTTCATAACTTAAAAATAAGAATAAATAAAATAAAATAAGTAGAATGAATATTAGGGCTTTGAAATGGAACAAATGCTAAGAGTGGTGTCATAGGATTTGAAATGAAATTGATATATCTAGAGCTAGCTTATAAGGCTTAAGAAATAAAATCAATTAAGAGATGACTAAACTGAATTATTATATGACTAAACTAAAATTTGAAACATGCTTGTTCATTTGTGAATATTATATTAGTTTGATGCTTTATTTCTTTAAGGCACGATTACAAGTGTTATATTTAACATAGTCAAAATAGGATTATTAATCCTATGTTGTGAATTGGCTTTATGCTTTTAATAATCAAGTGGAAGTTCATTTCTATATGTATTAGAGTTTATTAAAGTGAAACTTGTAAATTTAACTTATTAAAAACTTGGATTACTTTCATTGAGGTTTAAAATTGAACATAATGTTTGATTTGCAATAAAATGAAGAGTTGAAATGAAGAATGATCAAGTATATGTTGATTTTGTACATTACTAGAGATTTCATCCAAGCTGTCCAAGTTTTTTATTTTTCTTTAGATGTGCTTCATTATGTATGTTTAATCTCTTCTCAACTTGAAAAATAGCATAGCTTAATGTATTGTGCTGAAAAGAACTATGTATTAGATATTTCATAGGAAAATCTTGATTAATATGCTTATGACAGATTTGGAATGTTTCTTTTAATGGTTCAACAGTTTATAGAAAGGTTGTTTTATTAATTGAATTATGTAAAGATATGTATCTTGATTAAACTAGATGTATAATTGCCAATTACTTTTAAAGTATTATAAGATGAAATAGGGGTTATTAAAGTTTATGAAGAATTGTTCAAATAGGCTATGCTAATTATGAGCTTTTCTTCATACAAATTTGATGAAAAAGAAGCCTATATGAATGCAGAAGTGTTACATGCTCTTTTGATGTGTCCTTACATGAAAATTTTTCATATTTTTACCATAAGAACTATGTCTTCTAGGTTTAGGTTATGAACCATACATATATACATGGAATTTCTTTTTAGCTTTTGATATAGAAGATGATACAGGAGCATTGAAGTTTCTATGCCTATAATTAGAGTCTATATGCTCATATGATGACATAGGCAATGGCTCAACAATGTGCACATCATTTTTATTACAAAAAATTTTACCATTTAAGATTTTTAGGACCCAAAATGCATTATATTTTTTCACCTACTAAATTAAAATTATAAAATGATGCTTTAAGGATATTTATCCTCATTTTTATGCAATAAACATGCTCATTTTCATTGCCAGCAACCGTACTCTTAGATTATATAAAGTTATAAACATAACATTTCGATTGCTCATCTCAATCAATATAAATCAAAGAGTTTTTGAGCTTCTTTATAATTGGAAGATATTTTCTTCATTTTTATACTTATAGCGTCTAGGCACTCAACTAACTCATCATATGAAAGATTAATATCATAATTATTATTCTCATCACATGAGATTTAGCAATGGGGTAGCTTATTATTATTGGATATAAA
Organism: Erythroxylum baracoense; assembly: GCA_025629805.1. Taxonomy (NCBI): domain Eukaryota; kingdom Viridiplantae; phylum Streptophyta; class Magnoliopsida; order Malpighiales; family Erythroxylaceae; genus Erythroxylum; species Erythroxylum baracoense. Next base: position 1,999 of record JAOTAY010020847.1, on the reverse strand, counting down.
GTATAAACTTTGCATAATATTTTTTTCTTCATGACTTCAAGAAATAATAGTATCAACTTATTAAGCCTTTAAATGCTTTTTTTCTTCTTATTCAATTATATTTTCTCTTAATCTTTTATAATTTTTTAAATTTCTTTGTGATTATATTTATATCATCCTTATCACTCTCACTTATTTAGGTCTTATATATAATTTTCATCCTCCTTAGAGACTTTAAAAATCACACCTCTTCTTATTGAAGTAAGCTCCTTTTTATGTAATTCATTCATCTACATCTTATAGGTTAGTGATTAGATTAGATTTTCGAATGGTATGGTCCTTAATTTTGCCGTGTTCTATGTTGCAGAGCATCATTAATTGTCCAACCTCAATCATCTTCTTTATAGTTTGCGATTATCTGTTTATCAGGGTAAGTCGTTCAACTAAGTAATGTGTACAATGTGATCAATTTTGTGTTGTTCTTTGCAATTTTACCTATAACAATGATTGATGAGATTTTAGGTTGGGGTTTATTAGTCTAAATATTTATGTTTGGGCATCATTTAAATTGAAACTTAAATACTTGAACTTGTAGGTGATTAATTCAAACTTAGTATTAACATAAGAAATTCACATAATTAACAAGACAAATCTTTGTATAATAAGCCCCTAGGATGGTATATAGGCTAGAAACCCCTGATGTAACTCCTATGAGACTTATCGGTGAAAACTTCCACAAGCCTAAGAGTCACAACGAGAACTTGCTCTCTCGATTCATCTGGTCTAGCAATGCCACATACCGCAGTGCTTTTTTAATTTCCACTTATTTTTTTATTGTAAACCAATTTTCACTTTTTTATTTTATTATAAAGATAGAAAAATAATATGTAGGTGCTTTTTTTACTTCTTAATGTCACTTCTTATACGATATTGGCTAGGAAATTGCTTTATTTGACTGATACTCATATATGTTGTCCATCAATTAAGTCAATATATCTATAAGCCAAGCATAGTTCATTTATAGGTTGCTTATACAGTATTAAGATATATTAAGGATAATAAAGATGAAAGCCTTATCTTTCCTAAAAAAATTCTTCTATGATTGTAAGGTTATTATGACTTAGAATATGGTGATTGTCTAATAACTAAGGTGGAATTGGTTGTGATTGAGTTATCTAATTTTGAAATCATATGGTAGGATAGGTTGGTTTCAATTTTGAGGGGAAATGGTCAGAGACTTGTAAAAACTTAGGGGACACGAATGATCTAATGATGTGTAACGTAAAGATTAAATGTTTCGTAAGATTAATATAGATACTACCGTAATGATTATTATATCTTACTACAATCACTTTTTTAAATAACAATTTTGCATAAATGAGTAATGTTGATAGATCTTGGATGTGTTAACGATTAACACCCGATGGTTCCATTAATCCTGAGTTTGTTGAGAGAGTTAAAGCATTTATTCACTATGCATAGTCTGAACCTGCATATACGAATGGTTTAAAGATCATATGTCTATGTAAAAAGTGCAAACATATTTGTTTTCTTCCTTTTGATGAAGTGAATCTCCATTTGTTAAAAAAAGGGTTTGTTCCAAATTATTATGAGTGGGCATGACATGGGGAGCCATTAATTTGTAGCACTTCAAAGGGTAATGAAGTAAACTTGTCAATAAATATAGATGGGTTTAACTAGATTTATAATAAATAATGTGGGTGCAATTGAAAATTCTTACATCCAAATGGTTTATGATGCAGCCAGTTATACATTTTAGGCAAATATAGAAAATCTTGAAGAAGAACCAAACCCACATGCAAAAAAGTTCTTTGACTTACTAAAATCAACTGACCAAGAATTATAGCTAAATTGTGAGACGATGACTCAATTATCTTCAATTGCTCGAATATTGAACATAAAGTCTGAAGGACATATTTTTTATCAAAGTTTTGATAAAATTCTTGCTTGGTATAATGAATCATTGCCTCCTGATCATACAATGGTTGATAATTTTTAC
>JAOTAY010020846.1:0-11702 GCA_025629805.1 Erythroxylum baracoense | reverse complement strand
CAAACTCTGATAATACATAACACGTCATATGCCAACCTTGTTGATCTTTGTTCCTTTCAGATATTTCCGTGGAGAAAAACAATGTGACTCAAAGAAGACGCGATGTGGAGAATCCTGATGCAAGTAGTCAAGAATACATCACTGAACCCCCCACACATATTGCATATCTGAAACGAATATACAAGACGAAGTTGATGAACAAGCAAGCTGAAGAACTTGCCCACATGTTGTGTGTAGCAGCTGCGGAATCAATGGAAGGAACAGGGATTGTGATTAATGCGTTTCCAATAGCTGTCAGGATGGGTATATCTGAGATAATTTTTGAGATCATCAGGGCATTTCCTGATTCTCTTGCCTTCTCGGACAACAAGCACCGCTTCATGTCTCATATAGCAGTTGAAAACCGGAAAGAAAAAGTATACAACATGATACATAAAATGGGGCTGCGAAAGAATATGCTCTTGTCGGCTACAGACTACGATAAAAACAGCGTTCTGCATCTAGCTGCCAAGTTGGGGCCACCAACATCAACTCGTGGACCAGTTCTTCAATTGCAAAGGGAACTCCAATGGTACCAGGTTAAATTACAAACTCGACATCATATTTCTATTCTATTCTTTCTCCAAATGATTTATACTTTCTGGTGCAGGAAGTGGAACAAGTTGTTCCACCATCATATAAAACAAGGCCAAACTGGAAGAATGAAACTCCAAGACAGTTGTTCACTAAAGAGCACGAGGCATTAGTTGAAAAAAGCGGGGAATGGATGAAGACAACAGCTGGAGCGTGCTCAACTGTGTCCTCGCTCATCACCACAGTTGCTTTTGCAGGTGCTTTCACTTTACCAGGAGGAAACAGGGATGACGGACCTCCAGTCTACTTGCATGACCTGTCCTTTCTAATATTTTCAATATCAAATGCTTTGGCTCTCTTCGCGTCTGCTACTGCAGTTCTGATGTTCTTGTCCATACTCACGTCTCGGTATTTGGAAGACGATTTCTTGAAAACATTGCCAACAAGGATGATTATCGGCCTAAGCAGTCTGTTTCTTTCCATTGCGTTCATGTTGGCGGCATTCTGCTCGGCTCTTCACATAGCTCTTGTCCATCGACTGGAGTGGATTGTATTCCCATTGATCATGCTGTCCTTGGTCCCAGTTGGCTGTTATGCCTTCTCACAGGGTCCTCTGCTCTTTGAAATGTTGTGTTCCACTTTTGGGCCTAGCATTTTTAAGCGAGACAGGAAAGAAAAAATCTACTAGTTTGTTTTTTTGTCATGGAAGCTACGCTTTCCTGAATCCCTCGGTTGCTAAGTATGAGTCCTGGTCCTGGGTCATGAAGCTCTGCTCAAAATAAAACAGCAGGGATTTATATAATATGATTTAATATGTGACAATTTTTCTTTTTTTTTTTCCCCTATACCGATAAAACTTGTGATCGCTGTACTTTTTTAGTATCTATTGAATAAACTCTCAGGTGCCTGAATTAGCTCATGAAGTGTGTTTTGGATAAATTATTAGGGATAACACAAAAGTTTCTAAGGCTGATTTAAAATTAATAAATTCAATTTGACATAATAAGACTTCAAACTTTATCAAACTTTTATTAATTTTTTAATTTCAAGTCAAGTGTAGATTTTGATTTAAAATCTGATTAGATATACACAAAACAAACCACAATCTTCACTTCTTCGATTCTAATCTTCCTCGTCCTCTTTATGCTTTCATCATCTTTCTTCCATAGTTCCCTGATCTTTTAAACATATTTTTTCTTTTACTTTCGTTATCATTTTTCTTTCTTTATGGAAGTTGGTGTTATTGTTGTGGTATTATTGGAACGAGATCTTCTATGCCCATAATCCTATGTCAATTTTGATCTAGATAATCCCATTCACATATTTTTTGGTCTCATAATATTTGTGTGAATAAGATTATCTTGTATATTTAAAGAGTCATATATTTTTATTATTCTTTTTGTTTGATATTTTAATGTAATTATCATTTATTATATGGTAAAATTGTAACAATTTAAGTACTTTGTATTATCTTTAATTTATATTTGTTTGATAATTAAATGATCTTTTTTCATATTAATTATAGTTATTATTTATATATGAAATATGTAAAAAGTAATATTAATATAAATAAATAGATAGAAGTTATTTCAAATTTCTATTATTATGATTCCTTGAGATAAAGTTGATGTAAATTTATAAATTATATGGTACAATATATTGAGAGATTATTTTGTAATTTTGAAAATTTTGAGACTATTTTATAATTTTAAAAAATTATTTGAAATAGCACCTAATATTAATCGATACCAATATAGTATCGTATCGGAATCAAATCTAGTACCTATACTAATATGTTATTCATAACATTAGTTTCGAGCATGTTTTTGGTTGCTTGAAACATGATTAGGTTCAAATTTGAGCAACAGGAGTCATATTTGATCGAGTTTTAGGCCGAACTTATGACACTTGGAAGGGGCTTCTTTGAAATAAATTCGAGTAGCTTTAAGCCTGATTTGACTCAAGTTATTACAAAACTTACAAATCACTTATTGAATTGTTACGGTCTAAACAAAACAACATAAATTAAATTCTATCTAGACCAATTAGAGGCAAGCGCACCCCGTCGATAAGTAATATAAATCAGTAAGAACCGGATATAGTACCCAAGGAAAATTTCAATACGTAAGACAATTAAATTAAACAATGAAAAATTACTCGAACAATCAAGAATTGATTGATTTGAAAATAAAATAAAATAAAATAAAATAAAGTAAACAAATCAAGGAAATATGAAAAATGCAAGGTATGAATTAAAATGACTAGATTTAATCAAATGACAAAAATCAGTTAAGGTATTAGATTTCAATTGGATTGGACACTTAAAAAAATTGTAACGGCGGATTGACTTAGGAAATACTTCACTTAAGCAAGTCGGACCTAATGTTCATGAGTGTTCATTTCTCTTCTAAATCCTAGTCACCTACTTGGTTCATAGATAATTCGAAATAAAAGGCATTAAATTCAAGAAGCCTAAAATTAAGTTCGTTAATCTTAGGTATCCTCACACAAGATCCTAAAGTTGGTCTACACTTTAGTCTCAAGTAGGTCGCTTAATTAATTTTTCGACAAGTTAAATCCCATTGGTTGTGGCATTCAATCATCTAAGGTATTAATCTATGTGATCAAGCTAAATTAGGACTGAATATGCATTTAATCAAGCAAAAATCAATACCATAAAAATTATCCTAATCCAATGTCAATCTTAACCTTAACCGAAAAGATAAACTTACTCACATATATATTCATCAATGTAACATAAATCACGGTCATATCATATGTTTGCATTGATTAAATCCACACAATTAAAATAAATACGTAATTAAAAAATAAAAATAAAAACACCCTTTTTTTCGCTACTGTATTTTCTCTCCTTCCTCTTGCCACTGTAGCTGATGTGACGATTTAATAAGGTAGTTTTTGTCCACTGATACTGTTAACGTAACCTTACTCTTCACGCTCAGCTTCTTCTTCTTCTCGTAACTCCCATGCAGCTATGGTTTTCCCTTCTTTTTTACTCACTTTCTTCCTTTCTTATTAAGCTTTTACGCTATTTCTAGCCCTCTATTTCATGCTCATCTTTGTTTCTTTTCTCTTCTTTCTTCAACCCTAGCTACGTTGAAACTCCTATAAAATAGCTACTGTTCACGTTTACTTCAACGCCAGCTGTCTTCCTCCATTGCTTCAGTTCTCTTCTTCGACTGCTTCCACATTTTATTTCCACTGCCACCAGCTGCTTCAACTCTCATGCACCCACGCTGCTTCAATGTGGATTCTTCAATATGTTTTTCCTTAAGCCACGTATAATCCTCTTGCTTCAACAGCTGCTGTAGCATCCTTCAGCTACCACTAGCTGCTACGTTGTTTTATTTTATTTTTACTTCCACATCTTCTTTCTCCACCAGCTGTCTTCGTGTGGTGGAGAGGAGTGTCCCGTTAGAGCTTTTTACGTGAATGTTTTTTTTCCAATATGTTGAGTTGCTCCTCCCTCTCTTATGCTTCCAGCCCATGCACGCACGTCTCTCTTTTTCATCTAACGTTTTGTTTTTTTTAAATGCCACAAGCTGCCAACCTTTTCTTCTAGCCACCAACTTTACGCCTATAAACAATGTTTAATCAGCTCTTTTTCTTCATTTTCTATGCCAACCTCTTCAAAGTAATATTCCTTTATCTTCTCTCCATTCAATCTGTATGCCACCAGCTACTTGTTTAGTGAGTGTAGCGTAAATGATGGAGGTTAGCTATTAGTCAATAAAGGCTGCGTCTTTAGATGTGTGTAAGCTGTCTTACGTGAAGAGTGGAAGGGTGGCGTGAATTTGGAGGCTGATGCATGTTTTTCGTGGAAAATGGAGACTTTCTTTTTTAAGCTTCAATGAAGGCTGCTTGCATGAATAAAATGGAGGCTGATTTGTCTTGTAATGGAAGCTGATTTTGGTTATGAGTGGCATGAATAAAGGTTTGTGTTTGAGTGGGGGCTGCTTTTGGAGTGGAGAATGAGATGTTTCAAGGTCAATTTTGACAGTGTATAAAACATAAATGGTGATGATTTAGGAGCTCAAATTTTATCAGTATCTTCATCTTTGAGTCAGCTACAATATGAGACTTGAATCACGGGATTTCTCTATCTGAGTCAAAATTTATGATCAAAACATCGTTGAAAGGTCATTCTGGAGATCCAAAATCTGATGCAAATTTCAGGAATTTATTTCTCCTGAATTCCAACTCAAAAAAATCTGCAATTGGTCCCAAAAAATCCATCAATGAGTTAAGAGTTTAAGTATGAAATTTCAGAATTTTTGGCTAAACAATCTCGAGATAAAAATTCCACAATGACTAAAGGTCAAGTCTATCAAAAACTAAAAAACAGTGCAATTCGAGTATATTTGTTTCATTTTTGCATTTTACGTCAACGAACCTCGAATAATGCTAAAACATGATAAACTAGCTATAGATGAATATAAAATGAACATAAATGACTCTAAATTAAGTCCTAAAGAGCCACTCAAAACTTCTCAGCGTTTTGAAAGCAAGAATGTAAGAGTGCTAGCTCTTTTTTCTTTTCTTCCTATTAACAGAAAAATCATTAGGGTGGTTTTTGTAATTTAATTATAATTTTAATAGAATTAAATATCTTATATTTGATCTCTAAAGTTTCTCAAACCTTATAATTAAGTTCAACTTAATTAAATTGATTTTTCTTTCACAAGCTGTTGTTTAATGTGTGACCCATTATGTTCCTAATATATTGGCAATTATTATAAATTATAATTCTGATTCACAATTAGAATATGATAAATTAAAACTCCTTTCAATTTATCTTTAATTCTATAATTAAACAATTTATAATCACAGGTCAAGATTGACGTCTAGTAACATGTCATGACCACCTAAATATCAGGAATGTCAAAGTGGTTTGATTCAACCTGTCCATGCATGATTATGATATATAATTTAATCCTTTCATCATCCAATGTTCTAATTGGACAGAGTATGGATACAATGCCTACTCTTTTCATCCAATCATGTTCATTCTTACTAATTAGGAATTGATTTATAATTAAAATTTGAAAACATCGTTTCAAATATCACTTTAGTCAGAGAATTCCATAAATCAGTACTAATCAAGAACAGTGAAATATTTTCTCTAATTACTTTAGAGTGATGAATCCTTTATTGATTTACTCAATTATCTCCATATGGTTCATGCTACATCCAAGTGCTATTGACTGAATTATCCTAGGATAATTCATAAGTAATATCAAAATACAATAATTCTCACACAAGATACCTTGGTAATCTCAATTTAAGGATGAATTATACTACCATCATTATAAGTAACTCCACAGACACATAACTAATATTTCATTTGGGATTCTTATAGTCAGGTTAGTTCAATGACTTATTCTCTAATAATCACCCACACATTAGTTTAAGTATCTCCTTACTTTAATTAATGAGATCAATTACTTTCTTCATATGAAATAAACATAATATGTGCTAGTTTTACTGTTTCAAAAAATCCCGTTTTGATGAAACTATAACTAGGAATGTTTAGGAGCCAATTGATTGGCTGTAGGGTATAAACTAACAATCTCCCACTTGCATTAAGTCAATCGTTTAAGTATCCCATACTATATCAATATATGACGATTATGCTACTGTTGGGACAATGGCTTAATGAGAGAATTCCCCAAGATTCTCTATAGTGAGTGCTTGTTTATATCTTTCAACTTCCATCTCAATTATCATCGTAATTAAGAAAATTTTCCTAAGTACATCCTTGGATATTTGATAAGACCTTAGCTCCTTTTGCATGCCAAATGACTATAATGTTCCACAGTGCATTGTTATCTTGAATGATGCATGGAACTATATCAAGTTCATTAAAGAACTTATTGATCCAAATAATCATTTCCACTAAATGGAAAAATGTATTATGGCTTAATTAGCATCCATTACTACATTGGAACCTTTCCAATCCTAAATGATATTTTTCTAAGTAAATAAACCTTAATTAGGATTTGCCTATAAAGTTATATTCTTGAACTCATATATCAACTCATATATAGAATAATGGATATCGTCAATACTTCACAAGTATCTAATATCTCAAATACTAAACACCTTTAGTATATTATTTATGTAATTGGAGTTAGAATAGGTCAGCAACTTCCAATTTATCTTTATAGATCTAATTCCCAGAATTAAGTTTCTATCTTTTCATATCCAATAAGAGTTGTTCTTGGGCAATTATATTTTCAACAACTGAAAATTAGAGTTCTTATTCTCTGTAAGCAATATGTCTATAAAACAAACTCTTTTAATTCATCATGAAAGTGAATCTTTCAACATCTTATAGCCTTCTAACTATACATCAAATATATCAATAAGGGCACTAGTTCCAATTTGATATACTGTCATGAAATTTGAACTTTTCAAATTTCATCTTACTCTGACTACTTATATCGAGAACCATTATCCTATAAGTATTCATTGAAACAAACAATTTGTTCAATAGGTCTGTAAGATTATATCCAACACTTTGAAAATCTCATAATCTTTTATTATCCAATTTAGTTCTAAACTTAATGGATAATATACGCTTTAACTAAGCATTACTTCCTTAAATCATTAACTTTGACTCTTTCAAAGATTTATCATTTCATATCTAATATGAAATCTTACTCATGGATTCAATGGGAACTATTGAAGGTAAGCCATTATACTAGGCATCACAATAGAAGAAATAATATGCATATGACAATATCTTATATTGTAGTTCCTCCTTATATAAATCCATACTCTTATGAATTCAGTAATGAAGGTATTCACTAAAGAATCTCATCCCCTATAGATAACCAAAATTTAAAACTCACTATAATGAACTCATCAAAGTGCTTTAACATTCATAATGTTTAATTTCTACTTAGATTTAAACAATTTGAATTTTTAAAAAATTTTAAATCATTATTTCATTTCATACATATGACTATATCATATAAAGTCATTAGTAATATGATAAAATATAAGTATTATCCTTATATGGATTGTTATTCCATCCAATACATCACTTGTATAAACTTAACAATTCAATACCATCATCATCCTTTCACCAAAGGTTGATTTAGTTATTCTTCAACCTTACAAGTTTCATAAGTCCCATATGATTCATAATTAAAAGGATACACATATCCTTGTATGTAACATTATGATTCTCATTTTGTTGATTTAACTAACATGGCATAAAAGGATAATCTCAGTTATCCAACTTTTTATTCATGTCATTTATGTTAAGCATAAGTCTCATTTGATCCAGCACATACAAACTATTTGCATAAACTTGGATCAAATACTTTGACTCAACAATCTATTTCTTATCGTTTGACTCAACAATCTATTTCTTATCATTTTTTAAACATTATAATAATGTTGAATCCAAATTCATTATCAAATAATCATAAGCATGAGCTAGAAATACATATGATCATAATCATATCTCTTATATGCGAGAAAAGTTATGCAATTATTTTCTTCTAATAGTAACTATTATCATTTTACAGCAAATGCCTTTAATTGTAGTCCACAGTTATGCTTTTAGTATGATAAATTAAGTGGAACAATTCTAACAAGGTATTATAGCTTTTAGTTTTACTTTATACAACCTCTTACATCTTGTTATCATGGTGTTGACATACATCTTACATGTTGTCATCAAATTTATGAGACAATAGTCAACTCAAAATGTCAATACATTTTGTCATTCATATGATTTGGACATATCTCTAAAACTTTAACACCAAATCCTCAACATGGATTATAAGAAATTTGCATAATAGGCATATAATTTTTCTTTCCTAACTTTAAGAACCCTTTTCAAATATATCCTATGTCCTAGAAATTTGGTTCACTAACTTAGTGTCAACTATACTAAATAAGGTAAATACTACTCAAAACAAAAAAATAAATGTAAAAAACAAATGATTAATTATATGTTATGACTACCAAAAGAGATTAGGACTTTAATTATGTATTTGGTTACTCTCACTATTTTATTCGAAATAATAGCCCTCACTAATATTCAGAAAGATTATGTTAATCTTTCTAATGGGCTAGGATCTCATTCAAATTTAATTAATCCTGAGTTTGCTCAACAAACCAACCAAACTTAAATTAGATATATAACAACTTTATCAATCACATCTCATGTGACTCCTAGATCTGTTAGGTGACAACTCTTGCCAAAACATATCATATATGTTATTCCTAACTCTGCCTCTAAATTCATGTAATCATGAGTTTGCTCATCCAAATCACACAAATTTAGTTAAATAAAGCTCTCTGTCATAAGACTAAACATGTTCAGGTTCAAGCGACCTTGAGTTTGCTTAACAAGCCTACTATAAATAAAACTCTGGTTTATTCTTATAACAATGGAAGACAATAATCACATTTTTAACGTGCACTTAATATTTTAACAAGGGATTTTAATTTTATTTGTCTCATCAATCATAACTTGCATGTAAAATATCGAACACATAAAAAAATACAATTTATCATGCATCCAATATATATCTACCATATAAATAAAATATGCATCTTATGCACTCATAATCAAACTATATGCATAAAACATCAAACTTTAATTTTCATAATCTAAAATAATATTTCCAACAACTTGGAAAATTAAATTAGATTAAACTCATCGATTCCTAAACAAACTAAATTTCTATTCCAAATAGAAATTTATTTTGATTTGAAAATAATTTTTAAATCCAATCGGAAACTATTTCTAATTATCTTGACTCTTTTAACAAAATTTAATTGAAAACAATTTTTAATAAATTATGCTACTTATTATGATTTAGAAAACTCCTTTTTCAAAATTATATAAATAAAACATTCTATTCCAATTAGAAAATTATTTCTAATCTAATTAGACATTACTATTTCTAATCTCATTAGAAATTGGTTTTCTTTAATTAGAAAACTATTTTCTAATATTAAAAGAAAACAACTTTCAAAATTAAATAAAGCACTTTTAAATTTAATTAAGAAAGTCATTATAATATTTATTTAGAGATTGATCTCTTAGCTAATTAGAAAAACTTTCTTTAATAGATTAGAAAATTATTTTTCAAAAATATTAAAGAAATCTCATTTTTCTTAATTAATAAATAAAACACTTTTAAAAAATTTAATGAAGAAAAATACTTTTCTAATAAATCAAGAAACTTATTGTTCAAAAATAAAGAAACAATTTCTAAATTAAATTGAATAATAATTTTCTAAACAAATATAATCATAAATTTAATTTATCTCAATCAAATTGAAATAAATATATTTCTTAATTACTTAAGAAACAACTTTCTTAATAACTTGAGAAAATACTTTTCTTAATTTTAAAGAATCAAATTAATTAATTTCAATCTAATTGAAACTACTTAATTCTAATTTTGGAAACTTATTTTCTAAAATTAATTAAGAATGAATATAATGATTTATCTTAATCATATTAAGAAAAATAATTAATTTAATTTTGAAGTTAAGATCTCATCTTAATAAATATAATCTCATTGTATTTATAATTTCTAACATAATCCAATTATGGAAGAAATCATTTAAAACTTTAGCTTGATTCTAATTATTCATTTGATAACTAATTTAATTTAATAATTCAACTCTTGAAAAATTAAACTAAATTTCAAAACTTTTCCTAATAAAAATACTCTTTGAAAACAATTTTAAAAAACGGAAAGACATTTTTCAATTTTATTTGGAATATATAAACTAATTTAATCTCTATTAAATTAATTTATTTTGAAATTAAGGTTTAAAACATTAAAACCAAATTAACAAAGGAAGAGAGGCTGCAAACGCTAGACGCCAAAATGGTGTCACTTTGTAGTACTGTGCAGGCTCGTGCAAAACAATAGGCGTCTGTCTCACACGCGCCTATCGTTCTTGCACATTCTTCGAACCACTTCCACATTTTTTCATCTCCACGTTACATCACGCTCCCTCATTCTCCAGCCACTTCCCTCACGCCGTCGCCTGCCCTCTATTCGTTGCCTGCGTTTGTGTCTCAGCCTCAATGCCGCCCTCAAGTCTCCCCATCGGTGGGCGTCAATCACCCAACTTCACAAGGCGATGTCACTGGTTTCAGCCCTTCCAGTCATTTTCGCTCCTCACGCTGCCTTCTTCTATTTATGGGCAATAATTGCCCGTTGTCTTACCAATGGTGACACCAATCAGTGGCGTCGCCACCCTATCATCACCAGCAACAAAACACCGCTAGTGAGAGGCTCCAACAGTGGCGTTCAAGCCACTGATTCATCACTCAAAATCCATATTCACAACCTAGAACCAAAATATAAGAACACAAGCAACAAACACAGGCATAAAACAAAGGAAGGAGATCCAAAACAATTTTCAAAATAAACCTTCCAGAATCATCGCATACGCATAGTAAAACAGATGCAAAATTGATTTTCAGAAGACAAAATGCATGGGCGGTAAAATATGATTTTTCTAATTCGAGGGTTTTTATTGTTTAGAAACAAAAAAACATGCTGAAGGCAAAGAGACAATAACAATTGCAACGTCGATACAAATATGAGAGCGGCCAAACTAGTTTTTAGAAATAGACAAAACAGTTGGGAGAACAGGCAAAACTTGGCACAAAACCTTAATTTTTATCAAACATCAATCAGAACCAAGCCTTTAATTTAAGTTAAACAATTAACGAAGGCTCTGATACCATTGTTGAAAATCCAATCGTGATTGAATCACAGATGCAGCAGAAAAAAAGTTTTTACAGATTCTGAGCAAATCTCAATAATTAATTAACTTGCATAAAACACGAATACAAATCGTAAGAAATCATACCTTATTTGTGTTCCTATTGAAATCCTTTGACAGTTTCTTGGATTTGTCAACTACGAGTTGTCTACTTATTCAGCCTCTGATGGTATCCACAGAACAACTTCTCAACACTTTAAGAGGAAGAATGTAAGAATGCCAGCTCCTTTTTCTTTTCTTCCCATTAAGAGAAAATCATTAGGGTGGTTTTGTAATTTTATTAAAATTAAATTCCTTAATTATAATTAAAGTCATACTCTAATTATAATTAA
>JAOTAY010020845.1:0-11703 GCA_025629805.1 Erythroxylum baracoense | reverse complement strand
ATAATGGTTGCTTATCGCTTTAGTTTAGGATTTAGTTTGCATGTTTTCATTAAGTTTGATTTCCATTGTGTTCTTGTATGTTGGATGCTAATTGAGGGTAAGAATTGCTTATTTTTGTGTAGGAAAGGAGAGGAAGCAAGTTAGAGGATGAACCAGAGAGTATAGAAGAGAAGACAAGAGGATTACATCTAGGACCAATTCCGACATTCGTGGGAATTACGTAAATTCTCACGAATGTGGGAAATCATGACAAAATGTTTCTGCCTGTAATTCCCACACTCGTGGGAAACATGCAGATTCCCACGGACGTGGGAATTGAAACCCGAAATAATATGTAAGGCTTCATTAAACCTAGGGTTTTTGGACTATAAAAAGGGAAGGAAGCCTCCATCTTTAAGGGGAGACAACACCTACCTATAGAAAGACCATCCTTGGGTGAAGAACACATGTTTGGAGCACCAAGGAAGGATTGAAAACAAGGATCACCATCAAGACTAGGCAAAATAGCACATCAACACTGAAATTCCAGATTTTGGCAAAGAAGAAAAGGAATTTTCTTATTCACTTTCTATCATTTTAATCTCTTCCTTTCTTTGTAAAGAAGGATTATTTGAATGTTGATAGTGTTATGGAGACTATGTTAGGCTAATTTTATATTAGGGAATACTTTTACATTATTTTGTTAAAACTCATGTTTTATTGAATTGAATGAAGCGTCTTTGATAATTGTTGTTCTTAATTGTCATCTTGCAATAAATCGAGCGAGTGAGTGAGATGAAAATCGTGCAGGATTGTACAATGAGATTTGGCTACCTATAGACTAGCAACTTTTATATCAATTGAATAATTAGAAGAGAGATCTCAATTATTCAATTGATTATCCATAGGATAGTGTAATTACTAGTTGAATCGTTAGAGTCATTGGGTAGATTGAGAGATCGTTCAATCGATTCCCATCAATTCAATTAGGAAAAAATAGTTGCACCTTGAGAGAGGGTAATTAGTACATTCGAAAACCTAGGGTGAGACACAATTCAATCAATAAAATATGAGGGAGACATAATAATGAAAAAAGTAATCTCTAGTATTTAGATCCTTAAATTTAGATTTTCTGCAGTTACGGTATTATCCATTGTTTGCATTAGTCTTTTAATTTTAATTTTCTAGATTAATTACATTAAACAATTTTATTTCTTAAACAAAATGTTTTCTAAATTAAGTGGTGTCAGGGCATCAATCCCTGTAGGATCGATATATGCTCTTTTTAACTACAAGTCACGACCCGATCACTTACAGTTTTTGAGCGTAAAATAAGTAGATAGGTTTTACAATCCATCAACAATGATTAATAGGCTAGGCCAATATGGTTCTTAACTAGTATACGTTGAGTCATAGGCTATTCCTAGGTGATTTTACGTTATGTGTGTTCACTTTGTAGGTTATTTATACCGTTTGGATGTGTATTGAGTTCTATTCGCGATATATATTTTTCCCGCTCACTAAGTACATAGTGTACTCACCCCCTCCGCTTTTCAACCATGCAGGTTAATTTAGTGAGCTTGAAGCTTTATGAGGATTGTGCTATCTTTTGATGTTTTCAAGACATTACTGTGCGTAGGAAGTCTCTATTTTGTACTTTTGTTGCATAGTGGCTCTTGAACTGTTTTCTTTGGGTTGGTTATGTGAATATGCTTCATAATTTTATAAATTTGACTCTAGACTATTTTATCATTGTAAATGACCTTATGTATGAAACTTTTGTATTGTTGCTGAGATTGCTCTTGAGTGGACTCCAAAGTTCAGAATTTGTGGTTGAGTTTTAATGTGAATATAGAAGTGTGTTTCAAAGTGATCTACAGGTGTTGCAATTAAGTTCTGGGATTTTTAAAATACAATCGTTAAGCTGCCTGATTTTTATTTATTTATTTTTGTTTAAAAGAATGTACAGTTAGCCTTGCATAGTCGAGTTAAGTGGTACCATGAGCTATCCTTAGCTCGGGCATGCGGTAGTTGTCATGTTCCCGATATAGTTCTGGGTCTATTCATGATATATGATTTTCTTGCTTACTGAGTACATAGTGTACTCACCCCCTTCCACTTTCCAACCATGTAGGTTAATTTAGTGAGCTTTAAGCTTTGAGTGGCTCGTGTATTGTGGGCTAGGTACAACTAATTAAGCGACCCCTGTACCCCTGATGCTGGTACATTAAAGTCGAGTCCCCGTATTGACACCTTTCTATGAGGCTCGTAGGTGATTCCACACCTAAGGTCTGGACACCGACGAGGTCATCACCTAGGGTTATGACGCTCTTGTCGACTATAGTTTGGACTCACTGCAGATGAATGTCGAACCAACACCGAGAATTGGTGGGTGTGCACATTAGTTCGACTAACTAGTGTTGACACATATGATTGCTTTGGCTTACCCTGATATTTGTTTTCTGACGAGATTTGATTTATATATGTTATGTTTTTTTATGCTTTTGTGCACCGAAACTGAAACCTATGTTCACCAGATGAATGATTAATAGGCTAGGCCTATATGATTCTTAACTAGTATATGTTAAGTAATAGGCTATTCTTAGGTGATTTTACGTGATGTATGTTCACTTTGTAGGTTATTTATACCGTTTGGATATATATTGAGTTCTATTCGCGACATATGTTTTTCCTGCTCACTGAGTACATAGTGTACTCACCCCTCCACTTTCCAACTATACAGGTTAATTTAGTGTGCTTGAAGCTCTGAAAATAAAGTGAAAGAAAGAAAATGGTACCTGAATGATCTACAATATCTTTTTTTATTTGCTAGTCTCAATTTCTCTTAACTTTATACTAAATAGCAATCATAAACATGTCTTCTCTTATTATATGCTAAAATATATCAAAGAGAATATTTGTGCTATTAAAACTTATATCCATTTATATTTCTTAAACCAGTCAATATCTCGAGATACTTGAGTGTGTCAAGAGACATAGGATTAAGGTCAAATTGAATTTATGGATAATGAATTGTAATATGCACAATATTGACAAAAATCTTACAACTTTCACATATAGTATAATAATGAAAAATAATACATATGAATGAGAACAAAATGATGATCAATAATATAGATAAATAATGCACTTGTAATATATAAAGAAGAAAGATATATCTAGAGCAAATATACAATCATCTCTAACTAATAGTGACAAAGGAATTCTAAAAACTAAAATTACAGACATTTCTATCAAAAGCAATAAGGAGAAATCCTTTAGTCAGAGGATCAACCAATATATGGTCAGTCAAAAGGTGATCTACTGTAAAGTCACCTTTCTTTATAAAAATTGCCTAAAATTTATCATAGCATAATCAATAAGACTAACAATTGAATAAATCATAGAAAGTTCAAAAATCAAATTTCCCATTCAAATTATCTATAAAAAAACTCATAACATGTAACAAACCCTACATACATAGTCAAAGAGATTACAAGTGCCTACTTGATGCTTTTTCATACTGTGATATCATCTAATAATGCAAAGATATAATATGAAGTAAATTTTCTATCATTTAGACCTAGAAAACCAAAATGTGTGATATGGACTTTTTATCATCTTTTATGTTAAGATTCTTGGGCAATTAGTACTTAATCTCATATAACATAGCCAAGTCATTTAATCTAAATAAGACATTATCTATATATAAAAGTATAAAAATGATCTTGCTCCCTCAACTATATAGTATAAGAATCTTTCAACTTTATTTTCTATAAAGTTAAATGAGATTATTATCTTAGTAAATTACATTTACTATTGACAAGAAACTTATTTTAATCCATATAATGATTTCCTTAATTTACAATTAGATGGATCTTTTCATCTTTCTAAAACCATTCAGTTGGTATCATATAGACCTCCACATAAGGGTCTCTATTCAGTAATGTAGTTTTAACATTTATCTGATGTGGCTTTATACCATAATGAGTTACCATTGCCATAATCATTATAAATTCATCTTTGGAAGATATAGAAGAGAAAGTGACAATAAAATATATTCCCTCCCTTTGAGTGAAACCAAAGTAACCAAACTACCTTCAAATCACTCATCCTTATCTTGGGAGCCAACATGTTTATAGTCTTGAGGTAAATCAATAAGTTCCCATACTTGATTATACTTTAGGAATTACATTTCATCACTCATTTTATACCAACATAAAATTGTATGAGAAACAAAAGACTTCTAAAATGTTGATTGTATCAATAATATATCCAATACCATAGTAATTCTCACCAAGATAAGCAACACAATTAGATGAGTAAGTCTCTTCGCATCTATAGATCTTTCTCATTGAACTTGTTCAATATGATTATATTCTTCAAAAACCTCATTGTGTGTCTGGATTAGTTCCTGGATCCATATTAAAGTGGCATTAGGTACCAAATTCATTATTCCTAACTAAATGGGTAATGGATACCAAACTACAGTAGTATTTAACTCTATTATCATTTATGATGTGAGAAGAACCAACGTTACTAGAGACATCATATTATTTAACTCTATTATCATTTATGATGTGAGAAGAACCAACGTTACTAGAGACATCATATTATAGACATTTAGCTATTTATATAGGACTTTGTTTAGAATACATAAATAACTTTTGATAGCCTTATCCTAAAAGCAATCAAGAAGGTTTTTCCTCATTACATGCTCCACATCATATCTTTTAAGGTACAATTCTACCTTTCAATCATGTCATTCTATTCAAGACTATCTAGCATAGTAAAATGAGTTACTATTCCATAAGTTTCTAAGTATCTAGAAAACAAAAGTTTTCATTATCAAAAGTCCCATGTTTAATGTAATACTCACCTTTACAATTAGACCTTAAAATATTGAATGATTTTCCTAATTAGTTCTCAACTTTAGTCTTAAATATTTTACATTTATCAAGAACTTCAAACTTATATTTAATTAAGACACATATCTATGAAAAGAATAATTACTAATAAAAATAAAATATATTTAGAATTATAGATAACAAATGAATAAGGACAACAAAAATAAGTATGAATAATTTCTAAAAATTTGAATTACATGTCAAACTATTTTATTTATTTTTGCTAACTTACCCATGAAGTAATTGATATATATCTCTAGATCATCAAAATTAAAAGTTGAAAGAATGTATTTCTTTATCAATCTTTTGACTCTTTCTTTAGAATTATGACCCAATTTTTTATTCCATAACATGAATTTTTTTCTTTTTTAGATTTCCTTTATTAACAATCTTTTCAGTAATATATGAAGAAGAGTAGATTTCATCGGTAGTTAAATGCTTTTTATATAGACCATAAGGTTAAAAACTATAACATGTTTTGTCATCAAAAGATAACTATACATTAAAGTTTTAAATTACAAAAAAAATTGTCTTCTTTATCCAATATAGATATAGAGATAACATTCTATCTAAAATACTATATATAAAATATGTTGTATAAAACAAGTTTAAAACCATTATCAAAGTTTAAATAAATAACTCTTACAAAATATACATTCATTTCCTTATTATTGCTAACATTCATTTTAGATTCATATTTAGTTAGTTATCTCTATTGTATAGATCAATGTATTATAAAGGCAACACAACTAGAATTTCAACTCTCCAACCACTAAAACGTAATTTAGTTATAGTAATATTAGATATTTGAACAATGCAAGCTAATGAGTCATTGATATTTCATATTTTCCTTTCCCATCCTTATTGCAATCCTATTTTTTTAATCTTTATTTTTACAAAAGAAGCATCTTATATTCTTTATGTTATCCATAAGACATTTCACAACATTAGTCTCATCTCTTTTTCTTTAAGTAGAGGATTTTTAGGAACCTTACCTTTAGGCTTTCTAGGGTTGGCTTTAGGTTTTGGTTTGGAGGCTATAAAGGCAGTTTAAGTTGTGTTATTTAATTTTTCTTCTTTGAATACATAGCAAGTAATCAAGGGATTAATGACAATTTTATCAAATATATCATAAAACACAAATGGCAAAATAAATAATACATAAGAATAAGATCTTCACATAAAAGCGATCCAAAAGACATATATAAACTCTTATTCTACCACCTATAGGTGTACATATCTCTAAAGAAATGATTGTTCCTAACCAAATGCCTTTATATTCATAAAATTTCGTATAAGGCTTAAACTTGTAAGCTAAATAACCAAATGCAAGATCAAAAACATCCCCTAGCATGCAAGTAAAAGATTCAAAATAGAAACTTACTTAAAAATTAAAATTTATGCAACCAAAAAACTTGAAATTATATAAATTAATTGTAAGATTAATTTTACAATTTCTAAAAATTTTAGGTTTTTTGTCCTATAGTGTGTTAATGTCAGCTAAGCATAGGGGTTAGATGCACGCATGGTCTTTGCATTATTTAGAAGCATCAAGAGCATGTAGGTCATATATCTAACATGCAACCACATGTACTGACCCTTATGACATGTGTCAAGTGGACTTTTTAAGACACAGTAAAATTGGAGTAAAATTAAAGTCTTTGTGCGACTATCAAGTTTAAGTATCAAAACCTAAATCAAATTTCCTCGTAATCATCAACAAATAATTTTGTTTATTTCTAAATACCTTATGACACTTATGCTCCGGTGTTTCACTCATGCTCTTAATACACAAGTATTTTCAACTAGTTAATCAAATGAGACAAATAAAGAGAGATGCGGAAGGGCCAATCCTTTATTAACCTAATTCGTAAAAGATATAATGCAAAGGACTTAAATGACCTTCACTCACTCCATTAAATAAGTGGGAAGCTATCCACTTTAGGGAACTAACTCCACTTTTTAAAATTAAATATGTGTTTAAAAGATACCCACTATATTGCCACATCGTCTAACCACTTTCTTATTCCTTAAAGAAGTGCTTTGACTTTGTAAGGTAGTACTGATCAGGTGTTTCATGTGTGTTAGTTTTAATAAATAACCCTCGACAATCTACAAGCACACAATTTATTAGCATAGTATCTAAGGTGTCGATCCCATGAGGAGGGATAATCTAATCCTAAAATCTAAAGCCAAAAAAAATAAAAAAATTCAAATTACACGAAACTAAAAATGAGAAATTAATTTACTCAATCAAATCAAATTAAGAATCAATCATGGAAATACTATTACTAAACAATTGTAACACACCTAAGAATCAACCTAAGGAAATTACCAATTGAGAGAAAGGGAATTTTACCTATCCTTAATACTAACCTAAGTGATTATGAATTATTAGATTGTTAGTTCTAGAAAATCCTAGGGTTGATTACTCTCTCTTGTTATAACCATTATCCTTAAATCATAAACCCTAATCAGATTATGGAGGTCATAATTTCTCAATTTACAACCTATCCAAAACTCTAATTAGTTTTGAAGTTCTCTAATAAACTACTGGAATCCTATACAAGATCTCTGTTTGCACAATTTATCGATTTGATTTAGTTCTAATTTATATTAAATCACTTAGATCCCATTAGCCCAGTTTAATCATTTTTCATTCGATTCACCCTCTCAGTTTATTATCGAATTATGTAATCTCATAATTAAATCACAAACAATACAATAACCACATAAACAATCAAATTTCATTAATTTAAAGAAAAAACTCTGAAGGTGAGTTTAGAACATCTACAATATTCAAAAATTCTATCATCAAACTGTTATTCCAATTCTGTACAATAATAAAACTAATAATATACAGGAGATACGATCTAAACGAATGATGGAAGGTAGCGACGTCGGGAAACTCCTAATTTGGGAAGTACATCGAGTTAGCTTCTTCTCCTCTTCTCTCTTCCATCTTCTCTTTCTCGATCTCTCGATCAATTCTCTTTAGGGATTCTCAAAAGTGGTTGATGCAAAAGCCCTTTTTTCTCCCTTCTTTATGTTCTTTTTATACTCTTTGATGTTTTAGGTAACCCTAGGGTTTCTTCAGGGTCCGAAAGGTCCAAAAAGTCCCTTAAAACATGAAGTTCGTGAGCGTCTGTGTATCTACCCAATGTAGGCCATGACCGTGGCCCATATCTAAGCCTTTTTTCATGATCATGGTCGTAGGTCATTGTTTCAGCGCGAATGTCTTTCGAAACTCCTCTATTCTTTGATATTGGCCTTGAAACACTAGTAATCACATCAAGGTACCTCAAAAATATAATATTTAAGCTCAAAAGCTTGTAATAAACCATAAAACAATTAAAACATAAATAATTAACAAACTAACACATATCTAACTGAAACACAGAATAAATGATCGAATTAACGGCTAAGCACATATCAAATTATGCTCTAAAACACGATGCAATTTACAGTTATCAACATCCCCACACTTAAATGTTTTCTTGTCCTCAGGCAAACAAAAACAATCAAACAAATCAAGAAAACACAAAACATGCATATGCAATAATGAGACAATGGCTTCAACTTAGCGAAACAAATTTAACTATAAACATCATCCTTCAAGTCATTCTAACTTATTAGCAAGTTGTTCTAAACACCTTGGATTAAATATACAAACTAATCAAAATTTTAATGTTGATTCTATTCACTTCTATCACTTCCATACACACATTGATAATCATTTAGTCAAAACAAAAGTGTAGTTGTTCCTCAGTAAGTTTTCATAAAAAATCAATCTACTGACAAGTTTTGTAGGTTTTTATTTGAAAAAAATTCTTTTTGTTGATTTTCCTTTAAGGACATGAACCTAATCTTTTTACGGGGAGGCAAACATTTGTGATGAATGTCGATCCGATTACTCAACTAAGCCATGTTGTTATTAAACTTCTTGGTTGTAATGCCATTACAGCCTTTTTTACGCGAAGGTGACGTGTGTCAATCCAGTTACTTAGCTACATCATATTCTCAACTAGCTACTAGCTCTATTCATAACCTGAAGGCTAGCGGAATAATTATTTTAGTTAAAATTTATACAACTTCTTTTAACACAAAATTTTGCCTACCTTATTGCTTTAGCTAATCATTCCCATGAATATGTACTAATAATGCCAGATATTTGATTGGCTTAAAATTATAAATGAGTATGGAAAATTATAGGGTGAATGTACTAATATCATATCCTAATTAACCAGCATATTTAGCCTTAAGTAGTTTAGGTCACTGATTTCACAAACTAATAAATATTTGCAAACTAAAAGGCTATGTTTAAGGCTAAATCTAAATCGTTAAGTCATAGTCATTGACGCATTCACCTAATTCACATCATGCAACCTAAACAAACTATCATACAATATGCAAAATTCACACTCAAGGTAAAAACACACAACCCTCTCCATACTTGAACAACACATTATTCTCAATGTGAGAAGGATACATACAAGCACAAAAGGGGAAATGAAACAATATGTGGAAGATAAAAGAACAAAATACTAACAAAAATGAAAAGAAAAGGGGTAGAACATGAAACTATCATGGTGATTGAGGAGGTGATGTGTCAGAGGCAGAGGCCAAATGCGCTTGATGCTCGAGATTACTGTCTTATCTTGGAATTGCTTAAAGAGAGCAAGAGAATTAGTAATCCCAGATCATTTCAAATCATTAAAATTTTATTTAAAATTCAAAACTAATCTAACTAAACACAAAAATTCAAATCTAGCTATTGAACATGTTAATTTATGGTCACTTGCTTGACTTTGTATCATTGGAACTCATCCAGGATCAATTATGAGCGGCTTGCTTCCTCCCTTTTCATTCCAAATCAGTTTTGTAGACTGTAAGTAAGCTAAAAGTTGCAAAATGATCAGAAGGACAATATTGATAAAATTATGAAAAACAATTAAGCTCAATAATGTCCTTTTTTGGGGTGATCTGTCAACAAAATAGGGAATAACAAAACTCCCTAAATCTTCCGTGCAAACCAGCAGTATGCCTGATAAGAGGATGAGTTGTTATCTTCTTTGTTCTTCCTTATTTTCCCTCATCGCCTCTTCTTCTTTATCTTCTTGAATAGAGATTTCCATAGCTTCTTTAAACTTGATGTCCGTTGTCATTTGTTCTTCATCCTCTCATTTCTTTAATGATTCAAGCACATCAATTTCTTTGAATGAGTCGCCCTCTTCCAGATTCTTTAATACATCATTCATGTTGAATGTCACTTGATCATCACTAATCCGAATGATGAGGTTCTCTTCATGGAAATTTACCCAAGTTTTTTTTATGTTCAAGCATGGTATACTAAGATCTAGGGAATAATAGGGAGAGTTGTCATTCTTTTCTTCATCCCCTTTCCTTGTCTCTTAGTTTTCTATAAGATAGGGTTTAGCTTGGTCTTCCACTGGCTCTTCTTGTTCTTCCCCATTTCTAAGTATGATAGCCTCCTATTTCTATAGTTGATGTAATTCCATATTGCTCAGAGAGTCTTCCATAATTCTTTTACAAAATTCACGAGAAAGTTATCTCATTTATATCTTGAGGTTATGAATAGAAGAGGCATGATTTTCTATTACTTGATCAAATTGTTCTTCTAGTCTCTTCTGGGTCTCTTCTATATCTGTTAGCTTATCCATGATTTTGTCCAATTTGTAATCCCATGAACTAGACTCATCTTGCTGAAATTTAATTAGGTCTTGATGTTCCATGTACGTACTTACATTATTAGACGTACTTACATTATTAGACCAATAGAAATTTGGGTGGTTCTACCACCCTGAAGTGCTTGGGTTCATATAAGGATGATGATTTTCCCAACTAAATTTGGCCTTATTAAAATCTGCATGTCCTTTGCTCCTCATAATATACATCCTCTATGATCGTTCTTGTAATAGCCGGTTTCCAAACCTACTGAGGGATTAAAGTGTTAGTCATATGAATTGCATCATATTAGAATGAATTAGTGCATTTGGGATATGATTTCATGATTTCATTCAAATGCATAACATGAGCATATACACATATGAATGTTGATTTAGAGAAATTGCACTCAGTTGACATGTTTCGGGGTATGAAAGTTTCTAAATAATTAAGATATGATTGTGCTTTTATAATTTCTTGTATTTTGACTTACCAATAAAAAGAATTGATGGATTGCAATTAGTAATTTAGAGTTACATGTTACAATTGGGAGATTGATGAATTAAAATGTTAAATTCAAGTGGTAAGACAAGTTAACATGTGGAAATTTAGGATGACTAAGCCTATAAAAAATAAGTGACATATGGTAGTAGAATTAAGTGACAAATGGCTTAGGGAATTGAGTGACAAATGGCTTAGGGATTTAGTGACAAATGGCTTAGGGATTTGAGTGACAAATGGCTTTGGAACTAAGTGACATATGGCAGTTTAAAGGATAGACATATGCTTGCTTGATTTCTTGACAAGTGTCTCAACACTAACCTTGCACCTACACCTTGTGACCAACACATTCAGCTCCTTTGTAATGTTTCTGCTGTACTCTTTCCTTCTCCTTCCTCTCACTATCGAAATCCCTATCTCACCCACATCTTGAGTTTCTACCCTAATTCTGTAACATCCCCTCACCTATGGGAAGGGTATTTTGGTAAATTGGATCAGGGTCGAAATGTTTAAAGTGTTTTTGACATCTTCATGCATTCATTTTTCGGATCGCATATGGCCCAAGTATTCACAATACGCTGCGGAAAAGACCATAACACAACATAACGTATAACCGAAAACATACAAGATG
>JAOTAY010020844.1:0-34036 GCA_025629805.1 Erythroxylum baracoense | reverse complement strand
TATTCACACATGCATGAGCATGAAATGTATTCATTTACCACACTTGGACCCGTTTCTCTGGTCCGACCCGTTCTCTGAAAACGGGATGTTACATATTGTGTATTAGGTGATTGTATATTTCTAGGCTTATTAAGAATTTAGATGAAAAATGTCAAACTACCTCCTTAAGCATACGAGTAAGAGTCTTTGTTGATTTGCCACTAACATAACATAATGTTCTCATTTTGATATTTAATTAATAGGTATTTTTTGCTCTGTAGATAAGAGTTGGATGAATAGTGTTAGGGTTTTCGGTGAATACATTGATGGAGTGAGAATGTTTATGAATTTTTTTGTTGAAAAAAGGGCAAAGATTGTGAAATTTCATGCCCTTGTGCACGTTGCATGTATTGTTATATAAGGTCTCAGATGAATGTTTTTAACCATTTAATGCAATTTGGTATGGACCAATCATACACTCGCTGGGTTTTACATGGTGAACTGTCAGAATATAGATTTATCTCTAGTGAAGAAAGGGTTGACGCTACAAATGTAGGCATTGATAGGACAGGCAATGATATTAATGAAGGTGATGGTGATGAGGAGGATGATGGCATGAAAGATTTGCTTCATGATGTGACTTCTTTCTTAAATGATTTTCCAATTGATCAGGATGGAAGGAGCCCTCCTATAGGCGTCGGAGATTCTATTATGGGTATCTATAGGCGTCGGAGATTCTATTACGTATAGATGGATGTATCCAATTGAGAGGTATTATTTAAATTTATCCTATCACTCAACAAAGTTAGCTAAATTGTGTCCTATCTAATTATGTTTAATCATTTGTTAAGATGCCTAGGTACACTAAAGAGATTTGTTAGAAATAAAGCACGTCCAGAAGGGTCAATTGCTGAAACGTATGTTGTTAAAAAGTGCATGACATTCTGTTTATGTATCTAAAAGGAATTGAAACCAACTTCAACATGCCAGAGTGAATCAATGATATGGTTGATGGCAATGACATATCAGTGTTCTTCCAATGATGTAAGCCAATTGGTGCTGCCAAAACAATTGCTCTTCCTACAGATGAGCTAGAGATTGCATATTGGTATCTGCTTATGAATTGTCATAACATGAGGCCCTTTATTGAGTAAGTTTTTCTAACCTATTGTCAAACTAAGATATGTAATAAGTAAAGATATTCCATATAATCTTGATTGAATTTTTTTTCATCCATAGTGAGCACATGGATAAGTTGAGGCAACAAAGTCCATTATATGTTGACAAGAGACATAGAGAACAATTTTCTTCATGGTTAAAGCTTCAGGTGAGAAGCAGGTTTTTATGTGGTCTACACGAATAATTATGTATTATTAACTAATTTTCATTTGTTTTTATAGATGACGACATTAACTAGCTCCCGTGAAGGAAGTATCTTTGAGTCTTTGTATGCATTAGCATGTGGACCTCATAGTTTGATGCAAAAGTATGCTTTATGCAATACAAATGGCACGCGATTTCACACTGAAGCTTGTAATCTATGTAGGGTTAAACAAAATAGTGGTATTGCAATGTTAGGAAATTATAGGGAAGATAATATTACATTTTATGGGCTTCTGACATATATTATCAGGCTTAAATATGTTAGGGGTAAAAATGTTGTGCTTTTTAAGTGCAAATGGTACGATCTTGGAAAATCGAATATAAGGGTCAACGACATTGTAAAAAGCATCAACATAACTAAGTTTTGGTATAAGGATAACCCATTTATTTTAGCAAACCAAACGAAGCAAGTCTTTTATGTGGAAGATTTGTTATTCAGTCCAAATTGGTGGATTATGCAAGAATGTGAAGTTAGACGTGCGTATGATATCCCTTTGCTTGGTAATGAAGAAGGTTCAAATGATGTTGAGGAGTCTGATGAAGTTCTAGTGGAATTCGAGGAATGTTCCTTAGAGTTTTTAGATCGAAATGATATTCCATATGATGTAATAAATAATGTTTTATTGAATTCTGAGCAACGTTTGAATGACGATATGGAGGACTTAAAGACAAGCAGTAGGGAGAATGAATGTGATATTATATTAGAAGAGTCCACCAATGATGATGATGAATAAATTCTTATTATGCAATTGAACCTTTATTGTTTTATCTTTATTGTTGTATGTAGATTTTAAGAGAATTTTAAAGTTAACATAAATGAAATAAATGAGAGACCACGTCAAGTGCCAAGCAATCGTAATTTATTATAAATTTATATTCAACACCAAGATAGCACTTCCATTTAACCATTTGAATATGTAAGCACGTACAATTTCTATGTTTATGCTCAACAATCACATGCTCATATTTTCACACATACTCTCCCATCATAGGGTGTTGTTTCTTGAGTTGTTCCTTTTTAGTGCTTAACCTTTTGCATTTGGTTTGAATCCGTTCCTTGTGATTTAGTTTAGCTTAAGAATGTTTATTTAGGAATGGTCCTATAGTTAGCGTTTGTGCTTGTTTTAGTTAACTAGTAATTAAAATCAAAGATCCAACGGACGAGTAGGCTCTAAACATACCGCGGGCGGCATAATTTGCATTGCTTCTCGAAGAGACAGGCTTGCCCCCTTTCAGGTAGTTCACAGTATAACTTGCATTGCTTTTAGAAGAGACAGTGAAGCTAAAATTCGAAACAGAACATAAAAGTTCTATTGCACATTTCTCTTGTTGTCCTGCTTCTTCCGCTAAACCAATGTTGTACTTCCTATGTATTCTTTTGTAATTATTAGCTCTTTAATTGTTCTCATAGCAATGGAAACCACATCAATGCTCCTTCACTCCAAAACAAATCCTTTTGATTTCACTATCATGAATAACTCCGTAAAATGTTCAGGTAAATTTTCTGCTGGGCATTTTAACAAACACTTTCAGTTTTATCACATATTTCTCTCGTTGTCCTGCTCTTTCTGCTAAACCAATGTTATACTTCCTAGGTATTCTTTTGTAATTCTTAGCTCTTTGATTGTTCTTATAGCAATGGAAACCATGTCAATGCTTCTCCACTTAAAAATAAATCCTTTTGGTTTCACTTTCACAAACAACTCCATAAAGGGCTATGGTAAATTTTTTGCTAGGCATTTTAACAAACACTTTCAGTTCTATCTACCCAATGCCAAGTTTCAATCTCATTCAAACAATCCACCAAATTTGTTATTGCCATGAAATAACTTCACTCTTTACTTGGCTGACTCTTGTTCCTCCTGTCTATTTCAATGGCTACCTTGAAGGATGGCCTTTTGTACTCTTCCTTATCTACCGTTTTTTCTTCGTCTTTAATGTTAGTGTAAGGAGATGTTTATATGGAAATTAAATTGCCTACTCGCATGATCCCAAATTGGACTTGAATCCACCCAAATGTTAGGCAGTTACTAGTTGTGCAGTTAATAGCTGTGGGCTTATCTTCAGTTTGCTCGTTGTAAATAGTTTCCTAAGAAGCTAAATGATCCTCTAAATAGAACTGAATTCGTAGTCATTGTTGTAATTTATGTCTTTTCCTCCTTTTTCTTGTGTCTCAGAACATGTATTTTACATGGTCGAATATTTTCTATCCTTTTATGACATCTTATTTAAATGATGGTTGCTTTAATTTCATCAAAAATGATTACCACTGAACTTGGCTTAGGTGTATGCATGTGCTCTGTGCTAATATATGCTTGATTATTTGCCAGTACTTACCTTGAATATTGTTGTATATTTTTATTTGGTTTAAATTGAGATAGTCCTAAATACACTCAACCTAATGTGGAGAAGCTATAGTCAGTTTTGGAATTTTACTATGGTTCATAGAGAAAATTTACTGAATAATGAAAATGTAGTTGCTGGGATTATAAACAAGAACATGTACTGAATAATCATTTTGTTGTTTTGGAATTGTACTATGTTCATGGAGAAAATAATGGTGATAATAGGAAAGGACAAGAATTTAAGAATGCCACTTGATGTTTCTGTATATTTGTTCCTATAGCCCTAACTATTGATGAATTTAAAAGTGCAAAATACTGTTACATTTCAAGTTGTTTTACCTGAGGGTTGAAAAGATCCTTCAGCTGTGGTGTCATTTCCAATGGAGCAATATCTGGAGGTAATTAGTCTTTGTGACAGTAGACTGATACTTGATTCAGGAAGAGCATAATTATGTTGTTACATTGTTAATGCCTATTTCCTTAACTTTATATATACATACCTTTAAAATTCTTAAGTTGTTTGCACATTATCTAGTGTTGTGGATGCTTTTAGGTCAAATATTCATACCTGAAGCATTGCATTTATATGGGCCTGCATCAATGAGGCATTGCATTTATGTATTGGAGCATGCTGAAATATGTAAACTAGGAAGTGTTTCTTCATGATAACATAAAGTATTAGAAATGAAAGTGTCCGTATTGTATATATGCAACAACTTAGTATAATTTTGAGAAAGTTAGAGTCACCTCTCATATGTTTCAGATGATTTCTTGCCTTATCCACATAACTTGCAATATGATTAAGTAATTTCAATATAAATGTTACCTTTGTAAATGCTAGGAAATCAAATTTGATTAAGTATGCACTGCTAACTATGTATCCAATTTACTCTAGGTTCTTGGCTAACTATGCATTGCTTCTCGTTGGTAATAATAACTGCTCTAATTAGATTCACAATTTGTTTAGCAAGTTGATGTTTTTGTTGTTCCTCGTTTTTATGTAACAGCCTATTCCTTTCTCCCCAAATGGAATAAATTACCATACGAAATGAAATCTTGATGATAATGCTATTCCTTTAACCTGCTTTGGTGCACCTTATGATTGTATTTAGTGTTTCATACCACACAAAGTTAAAGCTAGAAAGCTATAACAGACTCAAAATTCAGCTCCACACTGATTTTCTATAGCTACATTTAAAAAAACAGATGATCTCTGCTTTCGTTCAATTGTTTACAAAGAACGCAAATAGGATCAAACCTACCAAACCACCTGTCTTTAGTTTTTTCTCTATTCTTTGTCATTAGCCATATGAATACTGCAACTTTAGGACACAAAACTTACTTCCAAGTGACATTAGCCGAAGGAACTAAATCCAGATGCTGCATTAGTAAGCTGTGACCAGGACTGTTGGTGAAAATTCGACTAGTATGATTTATCCAGATCATTTTATCCATTCTCCTCTATGCAGGTACAGTAGGAAGGTATTCAGTTAGCAGCTGAAAGTTCCCAAAGTTACCAACCCATTCCCCATCTGTGTTAGCCAAGACACTCTAACATCAATGAGAATTATGTTTCTAAGTGTAGTTAATTCAGATCTTTGTATAAGAGGACTGAAATCAATCCAATTATCAAACCAAAGCTATATCACTTCACCATCTTTGAACTTGTACTTCAAGTAAAGGTATATCTGATCTCTTAAATTGAGCATATAGTTAAAAATCCATTTTGCATCCGTACTGTGGATTAAATTGTCAATTATCAGCAATTAAATGCTTGTAGATTGTGTCACTAGAGGAAATAAAAGGGCACGCTTAATCTTCCATTCTTCACTTACCACCTGCGTTTTTCTCTTCACACAACACTAGGCGAAAAATGTAATCTGAAATTTATGAAACTTTGATCGAAGATCGATACATCCAAATTCAATTTTCTTTCTGAAACAAATTGCAGGTCAGGATAGCTTTGGGACTTGCAAGGCTGAATTAATTGTTTGATTGGATTCCATATTTCTTGGGATATGGGACACTTGTCACCACTTTCGCTTTAGCCTTGTCACTAATTTGATATCTAGAGTCTAGCTTACATAGGGGATTAACCTTTGAATTGATTAATAGCTAACACGTCTTAATAAATTACGCTCCAGCAGTAGGTAAGACACCCTTCTTCAATCAGTTCAGTTCCAGCCTAACTAAAATAAAAAAGGTTTGGGTACGATGTCATATTTCTTTTCCTAGAAAATTTTTTGAAGCAAAAAAAAAGCAAAGCATTGAGAATAAAGAAGTACAGATACGTACATACTCTCCGGGATTGATTACTAATCATTTAGCTACTGTACATACATTAGAGCACAAATCAAAGACTTACCCTACAAGTCAATCTATTGATGAAAATGAAAAGCAAACTGTTTTCTTTTTCTAAAACCATCATATGCTTACCCAGAGCTTTTTCTTTATCTTTTCATAACGGTAGAACTAGTAGTCATAATTTTGTAAAAATATATATGGTTGTAGTATTACATAAAGGGCTTGAATGATCTACCCGATTGTTGCAAGAGAGGTCCATGGGATTCTCATCTCATAGTATGCTTGGCATCCTGCAGAATTAGAAAGATGGATTAGATCATATGGGGTGTATATATGATAAGTGATACATACTACCAATTGAATAGTTGAACCGTTGGTTAAGTAATTCTCTATACGATGCTAATTTCTTGATTGACTTTGTGCTTGTGGTTGTAAAGGCTTAGGTGTAATATGATTTGTCCATATGTGAGATTAGACAACTCATCCTCCGAGTGAGCTAAGTTTGTATATACCCTTTCTTTCTTTCAGTCCATACACCTATAACAAGTTAGGAAAGAGCTATGTGTAGTCTATTTTTCACCTTCAGTTTTGTAATTCTCACATACCAGGTCATGATGTTAGTCCATTTTGAGGGGGATTCAATCACTCTACACGAGAGCATGATAGATTTTCATATTTTACTATAGAAACTGCAATGAAAGAATAGGTGATTGTGGGATTCTAACTTTCTCTTGCATAGTGTGCATTTGGGATGCATAGATATTTTCCTAGTCTGTATAAGTTGGGGAGTTTGAGTTTGAAAGCAGTCCATATGGTGTGATCAGGGGCAATGATGCTTGCAACATACAATCATGTGCCAATAAACTTTAGGGGTTAGTCTGACCAATCTCTGTAGAGGTTCCAAGTCACTGATTTGATTTAAAGGACCATAAGGGGTCCGTGTATTTTTCCAGAAATTGATTAGCATTACATTACCAACCTGACTGAAGCAAAATTCCCCGATCTATTTTGTTCTTAACAATGAATTTCATGACAGGTGGGGTATTTTGTGAGATTTAGAAATTCCAAATGCATCTATCTTTGATATGGTATTCATGTACTTGTTTAAACCATGGTGACTTCATATCTTGAATCAAACTCCAAATCTTTTTTAAGAGTAACACCTGATTCATTTTTTATAGAGATAATTCCTAAACCTTCATGTTTCCTGAACTGACAAACTTCAAACCATTTGAATTTATTCCTTTTGTTTTCTAATCTAGAGTTAAACTGTAAATAGTTTTTAAAAATTCTGTCGATGGCCTTTGTAATGTCTTTAAGGAAAATTAGAGATCATATGGGGTGTCTATATAGAGTGGACAATTTTCAAATGCCCTTCTCTTTAGTGAACCCTTTGGAGTTTTAGATGAAAATTAATGGCTTGTTTGTTTATTAGTTAGAATTTGTGTATGTTAAAGTACTAAGATTTTATAGCTCCATTAGAGAATGAACAGAGCATAATGAGGGCACTAAAGAGAATAAAAGAGTTAGGGATAGTCTTCAACCATAGTTGTTTATCATAATTTTGTCTGAAGAATCTCTCCTTTTGCTTATTAATCCACTATAAGGTCCCCAATCTATTAACCGCATTCTCTATTTCCTTGCCTATTAACTTTATCACCTTAGTCTTTATTAGATTAGAGAACACAATTAAAGTCGTTAGCTAGCACCTAAGGCCTAGACATAGAGTTCCCAATGATTTACTATGGTTCCTGATCCAAATGCTTGTTGGAATTAGCATTTTATAGATGCAGAGAGTAGGTTATAAAGCTGACAAGTGTACTCTCATAAAAAAATCATCCGATCATTTCAAACTTTCAACTTTCAGTTCTTGCATTAATTAAAGTATGTCAATTAATAATTATTATTTTCTTATCATTTTTAACTTTACCACATTCAGTTTTCATTTACTTGTAACAAATAGGAAAGGGTATAAATATAAATTCCTCAATTTGTTCAGAATACAGACCGAGCTCTACTAGTTAAATCCACTATAGTGTAGTCCGAACCATTACTGTGATTTTTAATCTCATTACCGTAAAATATGAAATATGAAAAGACATTACCTTAACTCAGTTTTTCTATAAAACATATTATCTAATTACGTATAGTGGTTTACAAACAACATCTGCCTCATCAATTCATTATTGGTAAACCTTCACTGGTACTAGCCTATTCATAAATTTTATAAACAATCAAGAACTCCCTTATTCATGCTTTTCCGTAGGTGTATTGTTATGTAACATAGAGATTCTTTCATGCCAAATAACGTAATTTGTAGTCTCTACTGCTAAAAAATATGGTAGATAATTTGTCTTTTATTTTTATTATCTTCTGTATTTGGTGTTAGAAAATAGAAGCAGCATATTTGTTAGAGACAACTAAGTTTAGCTTGTTTCCACCCCACACATGCAACACACACATATATGAGATAACCAATTTGGCGATTGCAAAAGTAGTTACCAAGAGCTACACATATGGAGAGCCAAGCTTTAGAATCCTATAAGCTTAAAGACAAATTATTACAGAAGTTAATGGGTTCCACATTAAAGTGTACTATTCATTAAGGAGTCTGGTTTTGTATAAGCTAATGTATCCTTTAATTTGCATGATGATCCTGCTACTAAATTGATCTTCTGTTAGACTTTTATCTTGAATATATATAAACTTGTTGTCAAGTAATATTGGGCAGGACACACCAACTGTTGTTGGTCCTTAAAACCTTATTTCATAACCCGATCTTATTATTAGGTACTTATATTGTGGACAGTTTATAATTTTTCAATCTTTTCCCTTTTACATTGAGTTACTAGGTCTTTTTTTAGTTGTAGACAATTTTGCTTTACTTAATCAATTAATAGTATCATTGAAATCTAATGTCGAATTGAATACAGGTGATTAACATGGGACTTGGTCTACTCAAGAAGAAGAATAAGGCTGCACCAAGCAGCTTAGTACCAACATAATTGCAGTCGTGGTATCGTCAGCTTCTTGGAAGTGTAGCTGATGGGCCATCTACTTATACACAGCCAGAAGATCTAACACCTGCACCTTGTGAGCCTACTTCAACACCAAAAGATGTCACATCTACACCTATTACTCATCCTAGAGATAAGTATCTACAAATTTTGAGAATGCCACACAATATTAGCTCTCCATCAAGTTCTCAAGAGATGCCTCCATCAACTTCTTAAGAGATGCCTCCAGCTTCTTATAATCAGCCACCAATAAAGGACACGAGCCCCTTTCCCAGTATTAGTGCTACCTCTGCAAGCACTGCAGGTATGATCTTTCACATCACATTGGTTAAACATACAAGTTTAATAATTTTGTTTATCAAACCAATTAAGAATATTTTATATGCTTATTGTAAAATATTCATTTGGTATATTTTAGGATCCACGACTGATCCGAAAAAGACAAGGGGTGTCACAAAAGGACACAGATTGACAAAGATTAATAAGGCAATAGGTAAGAGATTAGAGATAAAGATCTCCCCCGCCGAAGGATGACTAACCAACTTCATACAGTCTGCCAAATTATTGAGTGAGATTGGTGTGGTATCCCGAACTTCCTTACCTGTAAGAACAAATTGGAAAAAAATAACTAATGAGAAGTTGGACATTGCATTTGATAAGTGAGACATAAGTATTATAAAACTATCTAATTTTTACGTGTTTTCTATATGCCTAAAGCTTTGACCAATAATTTATAATTTTTTGCAACAAAAGTTGGAAGTCAAGGGAATAAGGACAGATAATGAAGTTCATACTGCTGTCAAGAAGTTTCTTTTTTTAAGGTCTAAAGATCAAAGATTTCATTTAAAAAAGAATTTACCAAGCATGGAAAGGATGTTAAGCCGCATAATGTCACAGTAGCGGAGTGGATGGATTTATGCGAATATTGGGAGCAATCAACTCCAAAGGTTAGTTAATTTGATCACAAACTTAATTTCACAAATTTATTGACAACTGATTATATTTTAGTATTTGTGAATTGGGATTTATAGATGTTATAATAGATTTTGTTACGGTTACAGTTAGGAAAAAAGTTAAAAAGCCAAATTGGCTAGGAGTCAGGTCAAATGTCAACCAAATTCTGGCATCAAGGCCTTTGTAGCGATATGGCATGAGATTGTGAGTTATTATCTTTTTAATTATATTTTACTTCTATTGACATTTCAAAATTTATAATAAATATTACTAATAATATATTTTTATACAACAGAGTGACAAAGATGGAGAAGAGTGTGACCAGATGAAGCTATGGTATCACACTCATTATGATGAAAGCAAAGATCAATGGACCACTGCTAAATGCAAAGAAAAATGGGTGAGTACGTAGTTCATTTACACATATTTCTTAAATGAGAATATGTATGTAATTAATTCTTACTTTTTCAAGAATTAATGTGTCATGAAATGACACATTCAATAGAACATGGTCATCCGTTAACAGTGGATGAAGTGTGCGACAAAGTCTTAGGCATTAGATCAGCTTACGTTGTTGGCATGGGAATTGGGCCTCGAGCACAAGGGAAGATTTCGGTCAGAAAGAGACTTCGAGACAAATTAGAAGAGTCAAAGAGGGCTAATCAGAGGTTACAGTTTCAAGTAGATGAATTGACTAAACAATTTAAAGAAATGCAGGATCAATTAACTTCCCAAGTCGAACAACAAAAAAAGTCTTGGAACTTTTATGTTTTACACATAATGTTCGTTTAGATTAGATATGTACTCATATTGATATATTAAACACTTATGACGTATTGTTTATTTTAATTACCGTATTATGACATGTTTGAGAATTGTAATTAAATAATAAATTGTTTGCATGTATTCGTTTCTTGCTATATATGAATAATTATTAAAATTAATGATATACTCAAAAAATTGAAGAATTATTAAATAAATAAATTTCATAAATAATATTTAATAGTTATTAAATAAATAAGATTTTAAAATTTTGTTAAATATTAAATTAGCAAATAATTAAATTAAATTTATTTTCAAAAATTTGAAACAAAATAAAATTAAAAATATTTATTATAATTCAAAATTATTAAATTAAATTTATTTTCGGAATAATGAAAAATTTAAATTAATTATTAAAATTGACTAATTATTAAATTATTCCTATATTTGGATAAATGAAAACAAAGAAAAAATTATAATTTATATTGGATCATTATTAAATATTAATTATTTTCAAATAAATGAAATTTTTTATTATAAATTTTGAAAAAATATTAAAATAAATTTATTTTTGGCTAAATTTATACAAATAAATCGCTTTCAATCCGCGATGTTGAGAAAACAAACATCGCCAATTACACCTTTTCTGCGACATTTTTAAAACGTCGCGGATTAGGTTATTTTCTAAACGTTTTTTAAAAACGTCGTCAAAACTCAAACAATCTATGATGTTTTCACAAAACGTCGCTAAATATCCTATCTTTTCATGACGTTTTGTGAAACGTCGCTGAATATTTGGGCTTTTTGCGATCTTTTTCATAGAACGTCGCGGATACCTATTACCTACCCCACCATCTGCGATGTTTTTTGTGACATTTTTAAAAACGTCACAGAAGGTATTCTGTGACGTTTTCTCGACTTCTGCGACGTTTTTAAAACGTCACAGAATGGGTTCTTTTTTTATAGTGGGAAGTTCTACATATATGATTAAACAAGTAATTTACCTCTTTTTGGTGGCATATATTACCTGTTATATAACATGACTCCTGTGTTTATACATTATCCTTTGAAATTTAAGCATTTAGTAATTAAGGACATATGATTACATATACAATTACTTCCAAAATGGGTTTTGGAATCTGAAAAAAAAGAAAAGAGAAAGGCTTGCATTTATAACATAATTTCTAAATTAAAAAATAACAAAGGATTTTGAAATGTGGTTATCTAAGAGACCTTAAGATTGCATCCAGTTCTTCTACTAGCTCCTAGAGAAACTTTTGCACGAGTTGAGTTAGGAGGCTACACTAATCCCTTCAAAGACAACAAGGTTTATCAATGTATACCCAATTCACTTGGATCCTGAAGTTTGGGACAGTCCAGAAAAGTTTTATCCCAGAAAGATTTGAGAATGACCCGGTTGAATTCAAAGGCTAGGACTACAAATTCCTCGCATTTGGTGGTTTGGGGTAACCTTTGCGTTGGTTTTAGCTGAAGTTGTTCTTACTGATCTCTTATACTGGTTTGATTGGAAATTGCCTTATGTTAATTGTTACAAAATGTGTCAAAGTCTAAGTACAGTAGTTGAACTCCTACAATTCAGTTCAACCTTACCAAATTTCTCATGCTTAAGGTGTTTCCTACAAAGAAAAAGTAAACCCACAAAATTCACTTAGCCAACACAATAAAATTGATAGCAATAAGAAGAGAAAGATGCTCATCGCTTTACGGCAAAATTGTCAACCTTTATATTACTCATAATTGATACAAATGATACAAAGCTCCAACTCTCTCTAATGAATGAAGCGTTACTCAAATGAGCTATTTATAGGCCTTAGGAGACCTTTTGGGCAATAATACAAGAAAGTGGTCGTAAGGCCACTAAGCTACTAACTTAGTTAGTGGTTGACACCTCCAACAATTTTAGACACTACTTGAGTAGGTGGTTTACATAACTTACCACTATCTCACTCCTAGGTCAAAGCAACATGTGTAAAATGCTTACAAGACACCTCATCCATGTTTTTTGTCACGTCATCCCACTTTCTTGATGATTCATCTCACTAATTTTCCTATATCATCCATGATCTTCATCCAAAGGTAAAGGTTAGCTAAGTTCCAAGTCAATTTGCGTATGGTCTGACCAATGCACACCTATGGTCTAGTCTGTTCATCCATGATACATCATTTGGGCACCATTTTGTCCTTAATCCCACCAAAAACATCTTAGGCAAGTCCAACTTGCTTTAGCCACCAAGCCAATCAATGCCCCATGGTCATCTTAACTCAAGCCATGCTTGATCTTTACTTGGTTAAGTTACCTCGGTTCTTTTGGCATACCTTTCTCTAGCCTAATCTATGTTAGACATTGGCTAAGGCTCACCAATTTTAGAAAAAAGGGTCTTCCAATGTTAAGGGGCTAACAAACCACCCCTACTAGATGAACCTGATGACCTTGTCGGAACAAATTGAAGGTATTCATTTACGTGGTCTTTGAATTTCCACAAGGTTGTGTCTTTCTCTTAAGTAACTTCTAAGACTGGTTTATTCTTCCACTGAATCAGGAACTCCATCCTCTGATTCTTTTTTTGTTGTCCCAATATCTGATGATCCAAAATCTTCTCAATTTGCTCATCGAATTGTTTCCTTACCACTGGTGGAGCTCTCTTTACATGATTCCTTTTAGGATTTGTTGAATCCTCATGATACGATTTAAGGCAACTCACATGAAAAGTAAAAGCTACCTTTAGACTCTCGAGTAAGTTGAGGTGATAAGTTACATTTCCCACCTTTTTAACGATCTTGAATGCCCCAACATACTTTGTCACATACCCTCTATGCACCTACTTGCTACTAATCTTGTTCCAAATTTAAGGAGTAAGTACCTCACCCTCGATGTCAAAATCAAGCAGTCTTTTCATTTGATCTGCATATTTTTTTCCATCTGATTTAAAGCTTTACGAAGACTATCTCTTGCCTCATCTAAAAATTCTTGCTTTTCCTTTGCAAAGTAATAAGCAACTGGACATTTTTCTCCCGACATTTTTTGAGCTATCTCTAGAGGAGTGAGTGGTTGTTATCCCACAAAAGCTTTAAAAGGACTTTTCTCTGTTACCAAGGATCTGTACAAGTTATAACAAAATTGTGCAATACCAAGTAAACTTAGCCAATTTCGTGGACTTGCACTTACATAATGAAGCAAGTATTCCTCTAATAAGCTATTGATCCTTTCTGTTTGGTTATCCATTTCTGAGTGATTAACAGTTGAGAACTTCAATTCACACCCTATCATATTGAAGAGTGATGTTTAAAATTGGCCATTAAATCGAGGGTCTCAATCACTTATTATATCTGTCAGAACCCCAAAATGCTTCACCACATTTTAATAGAAAAGCTCTACTGTAACATCAGAGGGAAACGAAGCTAGACTTGGCACAAAAACCTCATACTTGGAGAACCTATCAACCACCACCATGATTGAAGTCATGTCGTCCATCTTTGGGAACCCACCAATGAAGTCCATCAAAACTAACATCTATGGTTTTTCCAAAATTGGCAAGGGCTGCAATAAGCCTACCTCCTTCTTCCTTTAAGGTTTATCCAATTGACAAACAAGATAAGTTTTGACACATACCTGAATGTCATTCTCCATCTTTGGCCAATAGTAGGATCGGGAAAGGAATGCTAACATCCGTTTAACTCCAGGTTGACAAGCTTATTGTGAATCACGCATCCCCTTTATTAATTGTTTCCCCAAGGCACCAAAACTTGAAATGTACAATTGATTATTCTTCATCATGAGCAACCACTCTTCATTAAGCTAAAATTGTCACACACTTCTTTACTTGCTTCATAATTCACCTATAGGTCTGCTTCTTTAATTTGTTCCAACAGGTCTGATTCCACTCGAGTGATCGCATACAATGGTGCAAAAACTTCCTTTTTGTTTAATGCATCAGCCACATTGTTATGTATCACCAATTTGTGCTCCTATACAAAGTCATATTCAATAAGAAACTCTTGTCATTGGGCTTGCCTTGTAGATAACTTCTTTTGGGTCCTGAAAAAGGTTTTAGCCACGTTATCTGTACGAACAACAAACCTGATACCCAATAAGTAAACTAGCCAAGCTTCAAGGTAATGTACTACTACTAGCATCTCCTTCTTATGCATCAAGTATAATTGCTCGGCATCATTAAGCTTGTGAATTTTAAATGCCGCCTAATGTCCTCCTTACACCAAAACTCTGCCAATAGCTTTGTCTGAAGCATCCATGTGTACCTTAAAAGGGAGATCGAGGTCGAGTAACTTCAACATAGTTTCAGTTGAAATAACAGTCTTCAACTTCTTGAAGGCTTTTTGGGATGCTTCCAACTAACTCCACTCTTGTTTCTTTATTAATAAGTCGGTCAAAGGTGCTGCCTTCTTTGAGTACCCCATAATAAATCAACGATATTAGTTCGCTAAGATAAGAAAGATCTTAGGTTCCTTCACCGTCTTTGGAACCTACAAATCAACAATAGCTTGTACCTTTTTCAGGTCCATTCGCATATGGCCCTTGCTCACCAAGTTTACTAAAAAATTTATTTCCGATTAAGCAAATTTGCACTTCTTCTTCTTTGCAAAAAGTTAATGTTGTCGTAACCTTTCAAACACCTTCCTCTAGTGTTGTATATACTCAGCCATGTTAGCGCTATAGACCACAATATCGTCTAAGGAGGCCACCACAAAATTGTCCAATAAGTCATACAATACATCAATCATCAAGCTGAAAAAAGTAGCTGGGGCATTAGTCTAGCTAAATGGCATAACTAAAAATTCATACAAGCTATACCGAGTCACACAAGTTGTTTTTTTCTCATCACCTTCGACAATCCGTCCTTGCCAATACCCACTCCACGAGTTTAACTTCGTGAACACTATTGCCCTTAACAATCTATCCATCAAGTCTTAAACTAAAGGAAAAGGATATTTATTTTTAATAGTCCCCTTGTTCAAAACTCGATAGTCGAGACATATCTATGGGGCTCCATCTTGCTTCTTTTGGAACAGAACTGGAGCTCCATAGGGGGCTTTTGATGGTTAGATTTATCCTGCTTCCAATAATTCACTAAGCTGTTTCCTTATTCCCACCAGCTCTAATGGTGACATCTGATAAGGGGCGCAGGTAGGAGGTATTGCACCTGCAACTAGTTTGATCTTATGGTATATTTCTTGACAAAAAGGGAGAGTTTTTGGTAACTCCTTTGACATCACATCCTTGAATTCCCTCAATACTTTCTCCACCACGTCTGGGAATTCTACCATACAGTGTTCTGTAATTTACCATATGGCCACAAGCTAACTCTCTATGCCTTTCTTAAGGCCCTTCTCAATACTCTTGGTAGAAAAATGAGCTACAATTGTTGTTTTTTCCTCAATTCCATCACTGAACCTACAACAATTAATGTAACAAGAATTTTTATCATTCTTAAACATTATACCTCCAATATGTGGATATAACACCGCCTTTTCTATCTTAAGAAATTCGATGCCTAAAATAAAATCAAAATGCTCGAGAGGTATCACCATCATATTACACTTCCCACGCCAATTCCTCATACTCAAAGAAACTTTTTATGTAGCTCTTACCCTTGCTTGTGCTTTCGCTACAGGAGTTTTCACTTTTGTAAAATTCTTGCTAATCTTCAACCCTAACTTTCGCACCAGTCATTTTACAATAAAGGAATAATTGGCACTCGTGTCCATCATAGCAGTGAGTTCCATTCCATTGACCTATATCTTAATATACATAAGGTGCTCAAATGGACTTACTTCTGTACTAACCACATTGAGTAAGCAAATAAGATTTAGCCCAGTTTCTGAGTGCTTGCTTTCACCATCAGCAACCACTATTAAAGCATTCAACTTCTCCTCTTTTAGGCATGCATAGGCACAGTGATGGCCACTGCATAAGAAACTACCATGGTTTTTCTTAAAAGACTTCTCATCTTGTTTAGGTTGCCCAGTTTGTTTGGACTTCCCTTTGTGATCATTCTCCTTGTTCTCGCCTTGATCCTTTCTTCTTCTTTCTTTAACACTTCTCTTCGTAAGTGCCTTTTGACTTTTTAGAAGAGGAAGAGGCATTGGTTTCCTTTGGCACTGTAAAATCTACCAAAGCATTCATAGCCACAATTACATTCACAACGTCCTTGACATTTTGTCTTCACAACTTCATTTATGCCCAAGGTTGTAATCACGATATGAAGTTGAACAGTTTTTCCTCACTTGACATATTATCAATATCAAGTATTAAGGAACTAAATTTCTTAACATAATCCCTTATTGAACCATCATGCTTCAACTATTTTAAGGCATTTCTTGCAAGCCAAGCAGTATTGTTTGGAAGGAATTAATCCTTTAGCTCCTTTTTCATCCTCTCCAATGTATCAACAAGAGGATGACCAACACTAGTTTTGACAGAGGTTTGAGTTCTCTATCATAATTTTGCATCTCTATGGAAATACATTGCCAAAACATTCACCTTTTCCCTATCTAGCACTTTAACAGTTACAAAATACTGCTCCAT
Source organism: Erythroxylum baracoense (assembly GCA_025629805.1). Lineage (NCBI taxonomy): Eukaryota > Viridiplantae > Streptophyta > Magnoliopsida > Malpighiales > Erythroxylaceae > Erythroxylum > Erythroxylum baracoense. The sequence continues at coordinate 16,727 of JAOTAY010020844.1, read as the reverse complement.
ATCCCATAAGAAGTTCTCAAGCTCCTTAGCATTTTGAATGCCCTTGACTTACACACCGTTAGCATGGTGCTTTCAACATGTCCCACATCTATAGTTGTAATCATATGTCTAAGGATAATCATCGTAAAATTAGCATCCTCTCGTGCTTTAATCAATTCAGCCACTTAATCTCGCAATGCTTGGATTTGCCTTTACAAAGCTTTAAAACTTGACGCATAAGATGAGATTTTTTATTCACCTATAGGTAAAGGACTTATGACCGCTTCCACCCTCGTGACATGCTATTCACCCTCCATTGAATCACCAATATGACTATGATACCAACTGTTATAAAGACTTTGTAAAGAACTCCAAATTTGCTCACAAAATACGTCAAAGTCTAAGTACGATGTTTGAATTCCCAAAATTAACTTAACCTTACCAAATCCCTTATGTCTAAGGTGTTTTCCACCAAAGCAAAGTAAACCCACAAAATTCATTTAGCCAATAACGGTTGAAGATCAAGAAAGGCCAATGGAATGCTGATGAATTAGAGATGGACAAGGCAGGGTTTAGAAGCTAGGCAATAAGGTAGCATGGTAGAAAAGAAGAAACATAAGGGATAAGAATGAATATGGTGGAAAAGATGGCTATAAGCTAGAGAGAAGTGATTTTGAATTATTCAACTAGTTAGAATTCAACATTTAAGATGTTAGAGTTGACAACTGAGTATATTGAGACAAGCAAATTCTTAATATACTTTTCGACTAGTAAAAGAGTAACAGGAGTTAGCTAAAACACTTTGTGAAAATTTTTAGATAATTCATAATTCCATTGAGTTGTTCTCATTAACAAAATATCCATATTTACACATTTGTTTTAGTCATATACATGAGATCAAGTGAGCTTTATCTAGTTAGATTTTATGCCAATGAGGTTATTCAATCATGGAAAAATAGATGATGGAGAAACTTAATTCTTATTAATTTACAATAGGAAAAATTGTAGTTGTCATTTCTATGTTAGACTCCAGATATAAGATGGATGTATCACATTTTTATTATGAATAACTAGACTCAAGAACATATTGATATCATTCGACTACGGTATACTTTGTTTAATAATTATCAACTAAAATTGGACAAAGATTTGGATGAAAGTAGTTTAGTTTCAATATTAGCTTTAGGTTCGTTTGTGTGAGTGTCAAATTTTAAGAATTCATCTAAGAAAAGAAATGTCAAATTTTCTTATAATAAGATGGAGTTGGAAAACTATTTGGAGGTAGGTGTTATGACCTTAGTTGGAAATGTGCTATTCAATGTATTGTCATGGTGGAAGAATCATGAAGGTACTTATATAATTATATAAGCAATTCTATGGGACCCTTTAGCAATTTCAATAGCTATTGTTGCTTCGTAGTTTATTTTTAGTGCCGATAGTCAGATGGTTAATCCATATCGTACTAGACTTCATCCTAATACTATGGAAGCCCTTACCTGTGATCAAAGTTAGTAAGGTAATGAAGATATTTAAGGTAAACTCTATTCTTTATCATATGTTAATTTTGTTCACCTTTATAACTTTAACAACCATATATTATATTATCTTATATCGTCTTTTTTATATTGATACATGTATAAAGACCATTCTTCTAAATGAAAGTTTCTTTGAACAAATATTTGATGATGAAGATAAATCTATTTTTAATTGTCTTATATTGAATATTGATTTAATACGATTTTTGTATAGACGAGTATAATTTACATAATAATTTTCTATATATAGATGAAGTGGTGTAAAGTTGACAAAGAAAATTCTACATTATTGGCTTTATCCATTAGCTCAACTTTAGTCTCCAACATTAATTGATTGTTTATTTGTTTATTTAGATAATAGCATTATAATACTCTTTAATTTTGAAAATAATAGAATTTTGATAGTAACATTGTGATACTCTAGGCAGAATTTCGAATTGATATTATTCTTTCATATTTTGAAAAGTCGAAGTATAATGATTAAATTTTTTTTGTTATGAAGCAACACAAGGAAACATTACTTTCCTGTTTAACATTATGGAAAAGGCGTTTTCCTTTTTCATCTCCATTTCCATGCATCTTGTTCAACGTTATGGAAGATGCTCGTCACTTTACAGCAAAATCGTTAAACTTTATATTACTCACAATTGATACAAATGATACAAAGCTCCAACTCTCTTTAATGAATGAAGTGTTACTCAAATGAGTTATTTATAAGCTTTAGGAGACCTTTTGGGCAATAATATAAGAAAGTGGTATTAAGGCCACTAAGCTACTAACTTAGTTAGTGGTTGACATCCCCAACAACTTTAGGCACTACTTTAGTAGGTTGTTTACATAACTTACCACTATCTCACTCCTAGGTCAAAGCAACATACATAAAATGCTTACAAGACACCTCATCCATGTTCTTTGTAATGTCATCCCACTTTCTTGAAGATTCATCTCACTAACTTTGCCACATCAGTCATGATCTTCATCCAAAGGTAAAGATTAGCTAAGTTCTGAGCCAATTTGCATATGGTCCGACCAATGTGCACCTATGGTCTAGTCCGTTCATCCATGATCCATCATTTGAGCACCATTTCGTCGTTAGAGTCACCAAAGACATCGTAGGGAAGTCCAACTTGCCTTAGCCACCAAGTCAATCAACTCCCCACGGTCATTTTAACTCAAAGCATGCTTGATCTTTGCTTGGTTATGTCACCATGGTTCCTTTGGCATGCCTTTCTCATGCCTAATCTATGTTATACATTGGCCAAGGCTTACTAATGCTAGCAAAAAGGGTCCAGCAATGTTAAAGGGCTAACAAACCACCCCCACTAGATGAACTCGACGACCTTGTCAGAACAAATTGAAGGTATATGTTTACCTGGTCTTCAAATTGCCACAAGGTTGTGTCTTTCTCCCAAGTAGCTTTTAAGATTGGTTTATTCTTCCAAGGAAATCCATCCTCTGATTCTTTTGTGTTGCCCCAATATCCCATGATCCAAAATCTTCTCAATTTTCTCATCGAATTGTTTCTTAACACCAGTGGAGCTCTCTTTATATGATTCCTATTAGGATCTGTTAAATCCTCATGATATGGTTTAAGGAAACTCAGATGAAAAGTAAGATGTACCTTTAAATGCTTGGGTAACTTGAGGCGATAAGCTACATTTCCCACCTTTTTAAGGATCTCAATGGCCCATCATACTTTGACACATACCTTTAATGCACCTACTTGCTACTAATCTTGTTCCAAATTTGGGGAGTAAATACCTTACCCGTGATGTCAAAGTCAAGCAGTCTTCTGATTTGATCCATTTTTTTTCATCTCATTGAAAGCCTTGCGAAGACTACCTCTTGCCTCATCCAAAAATTCTTGCTTTTCTTTTGCAAAGAGATAAGCAACTGGACATTTTCCTCCTGACATTTGTTGAGCTATCTTGAGAGGAGTGAGTGGTTATTATCCCAGAACAACTTCAAAAGGACTTTTCTCTGTTTCCGTGGATCTGTGCAAGTTATAACAAAATTGTATAGTACAAAGTAAACTTACATAATTGCGCACATATTCCTCTAATAAGCCATTAATCCCTTCCGTTAGGTCATCCGTTTGTGAGTGATTTGTAGTTGAGAACTTTAATTCACACCCTATTATGTCGAAGAGAGATGTCTAAAATTGGTTAGTAAATCGAGGGTCTCGGTCACTTATTATGTTTGCTAGAACCCTAAAATGCTTCACCACGTTTTTGTAGAAAAGCTCTACAATAACATTCGAGGGACTTGAAGCTGGAGTTGGCACAAAGACCTCACACTTAGAGAACCTATCAACCACCACCATGATTGAAGTCATGTCGTCCAACTTAGGGAACCTTCCAATGAAGTCCATTGAAACTGACATCCATGGTTTTTCCGGAATTGCTAAGGGCTGCAATAAACCTCCTTCTTCCTTTCAGATTTATCCAATTGACAAACAAGACAAGTTTTGAGATATACCTGAATATCATTCTCCTTCTTTGGCCAATAGTAAGATTAGGAATGGAGTGCTAACATCCGTTCGACTCCTGGTTGACAAGTCTACTGTGAGTCGCGCGTCTCCTTTATTAATTGCTTCTGCAAGGTACCAAAACTTGGCATATACAATTAATTATTCTTCGTCATGAGGAAACACTCATCATCAAGCCAAAATCGTCACACAACACCCTTCTTTACTTGCTTCATAATTCAACCATGATTCTGTTTGTTTAATTTGCTCCAACAAGTCTGATTCCACTTGAGTGATCGCTTACAATGGTGCAAAGATTTCCTTTTTGTTTAATGCATCCACTACATTGCTATGTCAGCTCGTTTATGCTCCTACACAAAGTCATATTCAGTAAGAAACTCTTGTCATTAGGCTTGCCTTGCAGATAACTTCTTTTAGGTCCTGAAAAAGATGTTATCAATGTTATCTGTATGAACAACAAACCTAGTGCCCAATAAGTAAACCAGCCAAACTTCAAGGCAATGTACTACTACCAGCATCTCCTTTTCATGTGTCAAGTATAATTGCTCGACACAATTAAGCTTGCAAATTTCAAATGCCACCTGATGTCCTCCTTGCACCAAGACTCTGCCAATAGCTTTTTCTGAAGCATCTGTGTGTACCTCAAAATGGAGATCGAGGTCGGGTAACTTCAGCATAGTTTCAGTTGAAATGGCAACCTTTAACTTCTCATAGGCTTCTTGGCAGGCTTCCAACCAACACCACTCTTATTTCTCCATTAATAAGTTGGTCAAAGGTGTTGCCTTCTTCAAGTACCCCACAATAAATCAGCGATATTAGTTCGCTAAACCAAGAAAGTTCTTAAGTTCCTTCACCATCTTTGGAACCTGCCAATCAATAATAGCTTGTACCTTTTTTGGATTTATTCGCATTTGGCCCTTGCTCACCAAGTTTCCTAAAAAAATTATTTCTGGTTGAGCAAATTCGCACCTCTTCATCTTTACGAAAAGTTAATGTTGCTGCAACGTTTCAAACATTTTACTCCAGTGTTGTATATACTCTGCCATGTTAGTGTTATAGATCACAGTATCATCTAAATAGATCACCAAAACATTTTCTAGTAAGTCATACAACATATCATTCATCAAGTTACAAAAAAGTAGTAGGGGCATTAGTCAAGCCAGATGGTATAACTAAAAATTCGTACAGCCATACCGAGTTACATAAGTTGTTTTTTTCTCATCACCTTCGACAATCTGCACTTGCCAAAACCTACTCCGCAAGTCTAACTTCGTGAACACTATTGCCCTTAACAATCTACCCATTAATTGTTAAACTAAAGGAACATGATATTTGTTTTTAATAGTCACCTTATTCAAAGCTCAATAGTCAAGACACATCTGTAGGGCTTCATCTTGCTTCTTTTGGAACAAAACTGGAGCTCTATAGGGGGCTTTCAATGGTTGGATGTATCCTGCTTATAACAATTTACCAAGTTGTTTCTGTAAACCCATCAACTCTAATGGTGACATTTGATAAGGGGCGCGGGCGGACCGTATTACACCTGGCACTAGTTCGATCTTATGATCAATTTCATGACGAGAAGGGAGAGTTTTCGGTAACTCCTTCGACATCACATCCCTAAATTCCTTTAATACTTTTTCCATCGCATCTGGGACTTCCACTACATGATCTTCTGTAATTTACCACATGGTCGCAAGGTAACTCTCAATGCCTTTCTTAAGGCCCTTCTCGATAATCAGGGTAAAAATATGAGCTATAATTGTTGTTTTTTTCGCAATTCCATTGCTAGACCTATAGCAATTAATGTAACATGAATTTTGATTATTTATAAACATTATACCTTCAATATGTGGATATAGCACTGCTTTTTCCATTCTAAGAATGTCAATGCCCAAAATCACATCAAAATCCTCGAGAGGTATTACCATCATGTTACACTTCCCACGCTAATTCCTCATACTCAAAGAAACATTGTATGCAGTTCCTACCACTGCTTTTGCTTTTACTGTCGGAGTTTTCACTTTTGTAAGGGTCTTGCCAATCTTCAACCCCAACTTTCACACCAGTTGGTTTGCAACAAAGAAATGAGTGGCACCTGTGTCCATCATAGCAGTGAGTTCCTTTCCATTGACCTAAATCTTAGCATACATAAGGTGCACAAATGGACTTACTTCTATACTAACCATATTGAGTAAGCAGATAGGTTTTAGTCCAGCTTTCAAGTGATTGTTTTCACCATTTGCATCCATTAAATTGTTCAAATTCTCCTTTCTTAGGCATTCACGAGCATAGTGATGGCCATTGTATAAGAAACAACCATGGTTTTTTTAAAAGACTTCTCATCTTATTTAGGTCGCCCGGTCTGTTTGAACTTCCTTTTGTGATCATTGTCCTTTTTCTCACATTGGTCTTTCTTTTTCTTTCCTTCACACTTCTCTTGGTAAGTGCCTTTTGATTTTTTAGAAAAGGAAGAGGCATTGGTTTCCTTTGGCACTCTGAAATCTACCAAAGCATCCGTAGTCACAATTACATCCACAACATCGTTAACATTTTTCCTTCGCAACTTCATTTGTGTCCAAGGTTGTAATCTTAACATGAAGTTGACTAGCTTATCCTCAATTGACACATTTTCAATATCAAGGATTAAGGAACTAAATATAATCCCTTATTGAACCATCATGCTTTAACTATTTTAAGGCCTTTCTTGCAAGCCAAGCAGTATTGATTAGAAGGAAATAATCCTTCAGGTCCTTTTTCATCCTCTTCCATATATCAAAAAGAGGATGACTAACACCAATTTCGATAGATGTTTGAGTTTTATACCATAATTTTGCCTCTCCATCGAGATACATTGCTGAAACGTTCACCTTTTCTATATCTAGCACTTTAATAGCGGCAAAATACAGCTCCATATCTTATAAGAAGTTCTCAAGTTCCTTAGCATTTTGAATGAGCTCAAAAACTTCTGGCTTACGCACCTTTAGCATGGTGTTTTCGACATGTCCAGCATCCATAGTTGCAATCATATGTCTAAAGATAATCGTCTTGAAATTAGCATCCTCTCCTGCTTTAATCAATTCAACCACTTAATCTCTGAATGTTTGGATTGCCCTTCTAAAGTTTTAAAACTTGATGCATAAGATAAGAAATTTTCTTCACCATAGGCAAAGGATCGATGAGCGCTTCCACCCTGGTGACACGCTCTGTATGATTGCTACCACCTGCCATTGAATTACCAATATGACTCTGACACCAATTATTATAAAGACTTTGCAAGGAACTCCAAATTCACTCAAAAAAATATGTCAAAGTCTAAGTATGGTATTTGAATTTCCGAAATTCAACTCAACCTGATCAAATTAGGATTTAAGGTGTTTTCCATAAAGGCAAAGTAAACCCATAAAATTCACTTAGCCAACACAATAGAATGGATAGTAATAAGAAGAGAAAATGCACACCACTTTATAGCAAAATTGCCAACCTTTATATTACTCACAATTTTATACAAAGGATACAAAGCTCCAATTCTCTCTAATGAGTGAAGCCTTACTTAAATGAGCTATTTATAGGCTTTAAGAGACTTATTGGGCAAGAATACAAGAAAGTGGTATGATATTGTTCACCTCATTATGATATTGTAATAATAATGGATGTCGTAGCATCTCATATTCTCGACCGATCCAATTGTAAGCCTCTTTAATTTCTCCTTTTCAATTAAATGCAAATGCCTTACTACTAAACTAAATTAAAACATCTTCATCCGCTAGGAATATGATAGAAAGAAAATAGAAAAAGTAAAACAAACATTTGATGGCTAGGTTTACCATCGTGAGAGAAGAAAAGTGGAATAACTTAATTATGTCATTTATATTATAATACTCCAAGTTTTAAAATTTTGATATTTATAATTCGATAAAATTTAAAATTTGATAAATATTTTTAATGCCTGCTAATTGAGTTGATAATTAATATTAGATGTTTAAAATTATAAGATTGATTAATTATTAATATATCACTTAATGAAGAATATAAATTTTGATAAAAATCATATATTGATTTAATTTGTTATCACTAAACACTATTTTGTATTTTATACATAACTTTCAAAAAAAAATTTAGATTAAGGTGTCTCAAAATATTATGAAAATTTAAGAGGATTTTATAATTTTTAAAAAGGAAACTAGAGTTGATATTACCCAACCAAGTTGATAAAGCAAACACATGCAAGAGAGGATAAATTGTGTATGATTGAAAATTTTCACAAGTTACTATCTATTCATACAAAAGACAAGCGACCGTTAAAATTTTAAAAGAATGGAGCCTCTTGCAATTTCAAAACAATAATAGCTATAGTGCGAAATTTAAAAGCTAAGGAAAGAAAAAGAATGACACAACCAATTTATACTGTTTCAGCTTTTAACCAAGACTACCGCCATTCCCCAAGTATGCCTATTGAGTATTTCACTAAAATATCTAAGTAATGATTTGACAAGCCTCTCCTAGCTCACAAGTACATCTTTTTACAAGGTTCTTCAACCTTCCTTATTAGTAGTATTTGACTAACCTTTACAGCTCTTAACAATTGAATGGCATTTGCTTAATGTGAGCTTTAATGAATAATCTCTCTTAATAGAGTATTTTCACTTTCTAAAGCATAAAGGGTAGATAAAAATATGACTTTCGAGAGTGGGTATAGCTGCTACTATTTTTTTTTTAAAATCTGGTGGTGATTGAATGTAGCAAATCTTCTTTAAACAGGAGTTTTCTTCAACTAGCCATTGCTTCAATTTTATTATAGACTAACTGACTAAATTGACTTTGAATATGTTAAAACGTCTTCCTTAATATCTTTGAGAGTACCTTCAAATATCTAGTTTTTTAGATAATCTTTTAACTGTGTCTCAAGGCCAACTGTCCTATTCGGTGGATAACAGGTTCTCTCGTCCGTACAAAAATAATAGGGATTATCCATTCCAGATTTTGTGGAACTGTTTTTGATTATTTGATTGAGTTTGTTAGGTCGATTCCTGTAAAATCATAATGGTTAGAATTTTTCATTTAAACAAATAAATAAGTTATATAATCTCTTTTATATCGTTATCTTTTTGAATAAATAATAAATTTTAATTTTAAAAGTATATTTTTGATTGTTCTCAACAAAGTCATTAATTTAGAAGTCTTGGGCTAACAATCTTCCCCTTTTTCATTATGACAAGCAATAACAGCTATATTTTCAAAAGATTCAAATAACTATGAATGGTTTAGAAAATTACCTGTAATCTTTATAATCGTGACTAGAAGGAGTCTCTTACTACCACTAAGTAATAGGAGCCTATTGTTTGTTGGAATGAAAGGAACTTAGATGCAAGAAATAGTTAAGCATACAAATATCAAACATCTATCAGCCTATATCAAGCATGTTCATCATATTATTATCGACAGATTCCAAAGTATGTTTCAATGTAAGAAAGAGATAAACATATGAATATTAAGCATCTATCAACCTATATCAAACATTTTCATCATATTACCATCGATAGATTCCAAAGCATGTTTCAAATCTCATTCAAGGATATTCAAAGCATTCAAGATATATCAAATATCAAAATATATCTCAATTATCCCCCTTTGTCATTATAAAAAAATACTGGGAAAGAAGATGAACATATCAAGCAAAATAAACATTCACCATAATCAAAAATAACATAACAACACAAATATCCAAGATTAAATAAAAATTGGTCACAAAGAACTTAAAAAGTATTATATTTGTCGATGAAAGCATTCTTTTGGAGTAGCGATGAGGATCTTAAGTAGGTTCTTCATTTCATTGATTTGTTCTTCCATATTGGTCACCTAAACATTCATTTGATCTTGAGTGAACCTGATATCCCATAACTATTGTTGGAGTATAAGAGAGTTGGCATCTTGGGAGGTAACAGGATTTTGTTACTCTAGAGTAGGTCCTATAAGTTCTACAACTCTTTCAGTTTTCTTATTTACCCATCCATTATTCTTCAGCTTGTACCCAAATTAGAAGGGAATGGAGAAATGATACTTTGTAGGCTTATGCCATTCCAAATTCTTAAAAGAAACACTATAATGAGAAATAATTTTTGTTAGAAGCATCCCATAAGGTAAACATCCATTGGTGTTATTATGACTTCCCTTATCTAGCATAAATTGCATGATCATAGCAAGAAGGTTCATGCAGTTACCTTTGAGTATGTTGTAGATGGCATAAGTGTCCAGAAGACTATACCTTTCAACAGAGCTACTTTTTGGGAAAATAGATGTGACAGAGAGAGACGTAAGGAATCTTTATAGTAAATACAATTGTTTACACCATGTTCTCTCATCTTGTGTATTTTCAGTGTGGAGACAGATGAATGAACAACTTCTGCAAGTTTTGGTCATCAATGTCCCATTTATGAGAAGGAATATTAGTTCTGCCAATAGGGACTATATCCAATAAATACCCTAATATTTCTTTGGTTATTAAAATTTTATACTCACAAACCCATGAGATAATTACCAATTTTCCATCAATAATTTATTTTCTCATGTGAGTGTAGAATGCCCTAACTAGCTCATCAGACACAGTTTCATTCAAATTAAGAAAATTATCCCAACCTACTTTAAGAAAGTAGGGAAAGATACTGATACCAATATCGTGAAACATGAAATAAGGCAAAAACTGTCCAATAACCAGCTTTCTTTTCTTTTAATACATTTTGTATCTTCCCTCAGCTTCCTTTGATTTAAAGGTTTTAGGAGGCTTTGATGACTCTTCTTTCTCTGGGACAGAGGGATCCTTTCTTTTTGATTTCTTAACATGAGCTTTTGGGACTTCTACAAAGAGATGGTCCTTATGAGATTCTTTAACAATAGAAGCTTTTCCTCTTTTTATTTCTTCTCTTCTACTTTTTCGAGAAGATTCTACTAGCATTGATTCATCTTCTTTGTTAAAATCCTTTTCTATTTCAGCCAAACTCTACTTCTCAACCTGTTTCGTGGATATACTACTTTTTGTTCTTGGTCTTCTGATAAGGCGAACATATTCTTCTGTAAGACATTTTTCCCCTAAGGGTAATTTTGTCAATTTCCCATATAGTGGACAGTTATTAATTATAATTTGGTTTTTAAATAAATTATCGGTTAAGTTACGTAATTTGATCTAGATAAAGATAATAAAGTGGCTCAATAAATGATCTAAATCAATAGGCCAAAGTTCAGGTAGAAAATGAACCATTTTTAGTGTGGACCTGGTCCACATCGGCCTTATGATGGGGAAGCCTAATATGGAAGCTATATATATAGGTTAAGGTCTCCTACAGTTGCTCATATCAATCGTAAGTATAAGGAATCTCTGACCCATTAAGAGAGCCTACATATTGAGAAAACTGTAGAAAGACCTAGCCTGCGTCTCGGTGATGGATTCCTGTGAAGACAACAGTGGACTCAGGATCGTTTCGGCTTCGAAAAGCTCATTTGAAGTTTTAGAACTGAAATCAGGTACTTTTCTTATTTCTTCATTTTTTGCCCTTTCACGTTCTATCGGAGTTAAGTAACTAAGGTACTGTTATGTATTACATGTGGTATCAGAGCGGTGGCATGATCCGGAGGTTAAAAATGGAGATTTTTCAGTTTTTCTCTCTACAAGGTTTTCAGAGAGTTAACTTCCATTTCTTGATTTTTATTGCATGAAAGTAGTATACACATGTTTAGCCTTGAGAAACGGGTTGAAAACAAACTCGAGAAGCCAAAAAATAACCCAAAACTCGTTAAAAATTGCCTTTTTTAAGCGAGGATCGTCACACCATTGGGCGCGTGTAGCTGTGCATAGTGACACAAGGCACGGACTTGTAAGGCGCGATCCATGCACATGCTGACACGTGGTCACAGACAGATCGGATGCGTGTCTGGTGCGTATACAGCAGGCACCTGCGTCGATGGGAGCGTCTGTGCGTGATGCGCGCGTACGCGTTATGCACCAGCCACATGCTGTCTGTGTCGACGTGCGACTCACGTGGCGCAACGTCAATAGGTTGATGTCATGCTGACGTCAGCTATATGGACGTCTGCTAAGCCTTGCCTACATCATCTTTGTTAAGCTTAGTTCCAGTATACATTAAAGTTGCCATTGGTTTGACATTTTCAAATTGATATAGTGAAAATCTCCTTTTCTGTTTGTTTAATTTGCAACTTAAGGAAGGAGGATAATTCCCCCGTCATACTCATTTCCAATTTTCCAGATTTTACACCTAACATCACTCGTACAAAGATCAGATTTTCTACTTCATTTACTCTTCATTCTCAACTCCATTTCAACTCAATATCATTCACAAACAATTTATGATGTATATTTGATCATTAACCAAAAACAGAACATGTGCATATACCATTCATTATCAATTTTCTGCACTCATCCTAACACCATTATGATGATCATTCTACCTCTAAAACATCTCTAAAATAATTTATGAATTATTACTCATCATACATATACATAAACTATTCATCACTCGCATTCATCATACATAAAACACCATTTTATGCCTTTTAACCTCTAACTATCATCATAAAAGCTTCATTTAACATTACCCATGAAGATTAACAACCTACATACTTGATTTAGCTCCAAATCTTTAAAAATAACACTTAGCCCTAGCTTGCAAACATCATACGTACAACATCATAGAGGTTGGAAGATTTAGTTTTTCTTGTGGTAATGAAGAAGATAATATGAAGGAAGTGGTAATTGAAAGATGAGAGAGTTGGTTCAACATTGGTGCAGGTGAGAGTGAATGGAGGAAATGAAAATGGAGGAGAAGAAGAAAGCAAGCCACAAAGAAGATGAAGAAAGCATAAGAAAATCATGAGAAATAAGACAAGGGTGGTCTTTCAATTAAAAGAATAGTGATCTTAAGGCATGGCTTGGCAAGTGACACTTGTTACTTGCCACATATCCAATTCTTATAACTTTAAACTAGGTTCTTTCATTTAACTAGTCTATTTGTCTCCAATTTGTAATCTAATTGTCTCCCTATTTTCAATGACACTTATACATAACTCCCAAAGTCATTTATCACAATTTCAATTTCCATTTGACAGTTAATTTTACTGCCATTTATCATTTGCCTTGCCACTTGGCATTTTTTAAAGTCCAAAATTACTCAAAATTTCAAAAATTTTCTAAATTTCACCAAAAGTTCTAAATCACTAAATACACTCTCCAAATCAATTTTCAACATATAAAAACCATAATTGTCAAAATAATCACATTTATAAACAATTATACCTAAAATATGTCAATGAATGCATGTACAATTATTTTCATATGAAAAAATTCAATATTCACATGTATATGCATATCATATAATGCATGAGCATGAAATGCATTTTCTAATCTCTCATATATATATTGTTCTAGCCTTGATGTGGGTAATGGGATGTTGCACACATAATCTTAATTGGTTGACTCCAGTTAGGTGGTTGAATGATCGGTGCTAAAGGCAAAAGTTCTTTCAACTTGTCAAATGCTTCCTTGCATCTCTCATCAAACTCAAAGGGTACATCTTTTTGTAGCATATGACAAAGTTTTGTTGAGATCTTACTGAAGTCCTTGATAAACATGCGATAAAAACTTGCATGTCTAAGAAAAGAACGAATCTCCCATACATTTGTGGGGTAAGGTAAATTTTGCACAATTTCTATTTTAGCCTTATTAACGTTAATTCCCTTATATAAGATTACATGTCCTAACACTATTCCTTGTTCAACCATGAATTGACATTTTTCATAATTGAGAACAAGATTAGTTTCGATGTATCGTTCAAGTACACAATTCAAATTATCCAATCATGCATCAAATGAATCTCCATAGATAGTAAAATCATCCATAAAGACCTTTGTTCAACATATTCAGAAAAAACACTAACCATGCATCTTTGAAAGGTTGTTAGGGCGTTGTACAGTCTAAACGGCTTCCTTCTGTAGCCAAATGCACTAAATGGGCATGTGAATGTTGTTTTCTCCTGATCCTCCGAAGTCTATCACAATCTAGTTATATCCCAAATACCCATCCAGAAAATAGTAGTGAGATTGTCCTACAAGTCTTTCAAGCATCTGATCATTGAATGCAAGTGGGAAGTGATCCTTACTTGTAGCAACATTTAACTTCCTATAAATGATTCATACTCGCCATCCATTCTGAATTCTTGTATGCACAATTTCATTATTCTCATTCTTCACTACAGTAATCCCAGGTTTATTTGGTACTATTTGGACCGGACTCACCAATTTGTTATCTAAAATTGGATAGATTATACCAACATTAAGCAACTTTAAGATATCCATCTTTACCACTTCCATCATCGGAGGATTCAATCTTCTTTATGACTCTCTTGATGGTTTGGATCCTTCTTCCAACAAGATTCAGAGCATACATGTCGAAGGGCTAATACCCTTAATGTCGACTATAGTCCACCCTATAGCTATGATGTGGTCTTTAAACATTCGAATAAGCTTTTCTTCTTGAAGCTTGGTTAAGTTCTTTGCTATGATTATCATAAATATTTCTCCTCCTAAGAATATATATTTTAAGTGCTCCGGTAATTACTTCAATTCAGTTACAGGTGCCTACACCACCGAAGGTAACGATTTCTTATTAGATATTAGCAATTCAATATTTTGAAATACATACCTCTTTGGTATTATTTGTAGTGATTACAGTGCTAGCACAATTTCCTCCATTTTATCCATAATGAGCAAGTTAGAATTTTGCAAAATGTTTTTCGTTAAACTCATGCAAAGAATGACTTCTAACTTATCCTTACCATCCATATCAAAATTTTCTTGAGACAAAGAATTAATGACATCAATAGATAACATAGAATGGACATCACTAGGGTACCTCATAGCCTTAAAAAAATTAAAATGAACAATTTCACCATCAAATTCCATAGTCAATGTCCCTACATCTATGTCGATCTTTGTCTTTCATGTCGTTAAAAATGGGAAACCCAAAAGGATAGGTGTAGAGTTAGACGAAGGTTATCCTTCCATGTTCAAAACATAAAAGTCAGCTAGGAAAACCAATTCATTAACCTGCACTAAAACATCTTATACAACCACTTCCTGATAGGCATTAGATCTATCAGCCAACTAAATTATAACACGAATTTCTTTCAATGATCCTAAATTCAATGAAGTATAAATAAAGTATGGCATAATATTAATTGAAGCTCCAAGATCTAGCATTGCCTTTTCAAATCTAGTATCACCAATTTTGCAAGGTATCATAAATGTTCTAGGATCCTTACACTTTGGGGGTAGCTTTCTCTGAATGAAAGCAGACAAGTTCTCCCCCGCACTTACTTTCTCGTCTCCCCTCAATTTCCTCTTAGAAGTGCATAACTCCTAGTGAAATTTGGCATATCGAGGAACTTGCTTAATGGCATCAATTAAAGGTATGTTTACCTCCACCTTTTTAAACATCTCCAACATCTCCTTATCTTGCTCCTATTTCTTTGATTTAGCAAACCTATTAGGAAAAGAGGCAAAGTTTTAGTAAAACTTTTAATTACAGGAGATTGAGAATATACCTTAGTTCCCTTTTCAGCTTCTTTCTGAGGCAATTCAATTTCCTTTTCAGATTCTTCATCACTGTCAATAGCAGGAGTCTTGTGTGGTACCTCCATTTCTTTACCACTCCTCAAGGTGATAGCACTTACTCGAATTTTGATTCTCTAATCGATTCACTGCAGTAGCTATATGACTCAATTGATTTTCCAGATTCTGAATGCTGGCATTCATTTCTTGTTGACATTGTATATTATTATGAGCCAAAGTTTTCATCGTTTCTTCAATGAAGGTCGAGAGCTCGATGGTTAAGCTTGTCTTTAATAAGGTTATTGGTATGACCCTTGTTGTTGTCCTTGCTGCCTATTTATGTTGAATGGAGGATTCTTCGATCCTGAGTTCTGTGCATAGGGGTAGCTAGGATTCCCTTATGGTTTGCCTAGAAAACTCCTAAAAGCATTCACTTGTTCTGTGGATGTCCCTTGTAAAGTCAAACATATATCAGTGAGATGTCCTAGTGTGTAAATTCCATATACTTTGACTTGTTAAGCATTATTTGCAGCCATTTGCTTGACTAAAGATGTCAACCCAGCTATCTGTTACTCTAATGTAGCAGTACTAGCTTCACTAACCTTTAATGGTCTGGGTTCCTCTCAAATACTGAATTGTTGAGAGTTGGCAGTCATGTTGGAAATCAAGTTCCTAGCTTCAATGGTTGTCTTGTCTATTAATGCACCTCCACTTACTGCATCTATATCATACTTCTTTCTTATGGCAGAAGCCCCTCGTAGAAATACTAGATCAAGAGCTGCTCACTGATTTGATAATATGGGCAGCTAGCACATAACTTCTTCAAATGCTCCCAGTACTCATATAATGTCTCCCTATGGTGCTATCGAATTGCATAGATTTGCTTCTGAATGTTCATAGCTCGAGAAGTAGGAAAGTATTTCTCTAGAAAAAGTCTTTGCATCTCATTCTAAGTGGTAATCGACCTTCAGGGAAAGTAGTAAAGCCAATCTTTGGCAATATCCCTAACGAGAATGTGAATGCTCTTAACTTAATTTGCTCTTCTTGTACTCCAGCTGGCTTCATGCTAGAACAGACCACGTGGAGCTCCTTGAGATGTTTGTGAGGAT